>CAMZMU010000113.1:7154248-7237129 GCA_947311845.1 Poa pratensis | reverse complement strand
AGCCACTGGGCTGGTGCGGTGCTGGTCTAAGATACGCGCGTCCCCTTTTGAGGTGTGACGGTGCTCGTCGACGTCGCGCACGGCCGCGGCGACCACCGACGGCGACGCGCAGGGTTCGATGTTCTACGCGCTTTGGAGGCCAACTGCGCTCGCACCCGACACGCACGCGCACGGGCTACTTAGTGGCGCGTTATGGACCTAATGGTCACCGGAGACGGCGGCGCTGGGGAGCTCCGGCGGCGGCACGGTACGGTCTACCATCAACGCGACGTTCTACGAAGAGAGAGGAGGCACGGGCATGTCCAGAAGATTCGCACGCTCACCCTAGAAGCGTGGATGCGTTCTGTTGGACTGCGGTGGTCGAGGCGGTGGCGAGCTTGATCGGAGTGCGTCGGCCGGAGAGGTAGAAGACGGCGGCAATCTTGCGAACGACGGCATCCCGCCTCGATTCCTTCAACGAGGATGGAGAGGAAGACGCGGCGGAGACGGTGACGACCTTTTCTGGGCTCGGGGAGGCTTCAAACTGCGGCGATGCGGCGGCGGGCTCGAGCTCGGCTCGGTCTTGGAGGAGAGAAAACAGAGAGAGGGAGCAGCAGGAGGTCGAGTGAGTGAAGGAGGCAGGAGAGGAGAGGCGTTCTTATCCCCCTCACCGAGCGGCAGGAGAGCGCGAGAGGGGGGGGGGTCCGGGCGGCGACGCACGGGAGGACACAACGACATCGTCGGCCACTGCTGCTACAGGAAGGCGAAGACGTTTTTTTCCAGAAAACTCCCTGCCTGCTTTTCTTCTTTTACACCTAGGTCCTTTTCCTGATTTTCTTTTATTTCTTTAAAACCAGTGGCTGTTCAGTGATTTAATTGAGGCACTTAATCATTTTCTAAAAATCTGAGAAAATTCATGTAGCCTCCCATATACATGTAGAAGCTCCACAAAAATTGGCTTTTGAAAATAAAATGTTTTGAACCACATTGGTTCATAGGGTTTGAATATGTCATTTTTGCTTAATTTCAAATGTTGCCCCTTTAGAAATTCTAAAGCAAGTTCAAAATATTATTTTTGAACTCTTGGAACTTCCTTGACAAATATATTAGCTTTTGTAATTGTGTTTGTCAGAAACAAACACATTTGAATTGAATCAGAAGAATAAAATAGGAGTTCATAGTTTAAATAAAATTAAGTGGTAATTATATAATTTTGAGAAGGGAGGGGTATGAGAAGGAGATGGTCATCTTCTTACCTCATCCATGGAATTAATTTCATAAAGAAAATATTTGCTTGAGAGAAATAGAGAGTGAGGTAGGTAAATTAATATTTTAAGATCATTTCCTTAACTCATGATCTTAATTTCTATTTGTTGAATAATTGGAGGAGTTTGTTTTAAATTTAAGTCACATTCCAAATTTGTTGCCAAGTGTGTTTTTAATTTACTACTCAAGTCTATTGGTGTAATTATTCACCCAAGCAAACAATAAAACAAGAATGAACAATCATTTCAACCATAAGTCAAACAAGCAAACAATAAAACAATTTCAACATCACATCCAAGATCACACCAATCAAACCACAAGAATTAATCACACCATCATTTACATACTTAACAATACTATCTTATAAAAATGATCACACTTAATTATGACAAGCTGATATTTAAAACTATCTCAACTCCACCTTTGTATTTTTGAAAAGGGTTTTGAGCAAGACAAATTATGTGGGGTAATATATTTCCCACTTGTGTTCTTTTTAAAATGAAGTGATAATCAAAGTTTATAAAATGGGAGTTGCATACAAATGCAAAATATCAAGTTTAAAAGATAGATAGGAGATAGCATATAGATCTCCATATTTTTGGGAACACATAGTTTTGGGAATACTTTTTCTTTCTCAATTAATGGGTATTAGTTTTGGGTGTTGCTAAACCAAGTATCTTTGAAATGGAGTTGGCCAAAAGAAGAATGGAAAAGATATGGAATATATTCTTGTCATAACATGATCACCAAAGTTAAATATATTTTTAATTGGTTACTAGTCAAAACAATTTAAACAACAAGTCATACTAGGTTCAACATAGCAATGGGATGGAAAACACAATCATCAGTAAAATATTTCAAAAAGTTTTTGTTGGTTCTGAATTTTGGTCTTGTAAAAACTAAGTTTTTCTTAGTTTCCGAATTTGGGATGTGACAGCGGGCGACGCACGGGAGCGAGGACGAGGAGCACGGCGGCGTGGCTACAGGAAGAAGAAGAAGAAGAAGAACAAATTGCAGAAAACCCCCTAGCAAATTATTTTCCATCACAACCAAGTCCTTTTCTATTTTCTTTTGTTTCCTTTTTAAAACCAGTAGGTTTTTGGGGATTTATTTGGGGCACTTAAGCATTTTATAAAAATTTGAGAAAATTCAGGTAGCCTCCCATATACATGTAGAAGCTCCACAAAAATTGGGGAATCAAAATAAAATGTTTTGAACAACTTTTGTTCATAGGGTTTAAATAAGGCATTTTTCTTGAATATAATTTTATAATCCTTTAGAAATTTTAAAGCAAGTTCAAAATATTATTTCTGGAACTCTTGGAACTTCCTTGACAAACATATTAACTTAAACTAGTTTTTATTTTCATAGAGAAAATATTTGTTTGAAGGAAATAGATAGTTAAGTAAGGAAAATAATTTATTAAGATCATTCCTTTTAATTCATGATCTTAATTTCTATTTGTTGAATAATTTGAGGAGTTTGCTTTAAATTCAAGTCACATTCCAATTTTGTGACCAGTGGTTTTCAACTTAACACTCAAGTATATTGGTGTAATTATTCACCCAAGCAAACAATAAAAAGAATTAATAATCAATACAATCATAAGTCCCATAAGCAAACAATCACAACAAGATCAACACCACAACCAAGTCCACACAATTCAAACCACAAGAATTAATCACACCACCATTTACATAATTAACAATACTATCTTATAAAATGATCACACTTAATTATGACAAGATGATGTTTAAAACTATCTCAACTCCACCTTTGTATTTTTGAAAAGGGTTTTGAGCAAGACAAAATATGTGGGGTAATATATTTCCCACTTGTGTTCCTTTTAAAATGAAATCATAATCAAAGCTTATAAAATGGGAGTTGCATACAAATGCAAAAATCAAGTTTAAAAGATAGATAGGAGATAGTATATAGATCTCCACATTTGTGGGAACACATAGTTTTGGAAATACTTTTACTTTCTCAAGAGTGGGTACTTTGGTGGTTGCTAAACCAAGTATACTGAAAATGGAATTTGACCAAACTAAGATTAGAAAAGTATATGGATTGTTACATCTTGTCATGACATGATCACCCAAGTTTAAATATATTTTTATCTTGGTTGAGTTCTCAGTTTAATATTTACTAGCCTCCCCACTTAAACAACAAGTCACACCAAGTCAAACATAGCAATGGGAAGGAAACACAATCATTAGTGAAGTAATTCAAAAAGCTTTTGTTGGTTCCGAAATTTGGGTCTTGTGAAACTAAGTTTTTCTTAGTTCCAAAATTTGGGATGTTACAGCTCTTCCCCCCTTAAAAATAAATCTCGTCCTCGAGATTTGCCCGGGGTACAGGGGAGTACGAGGGCACGGGTTTTGGGCTGACTATACTTCCGAGGTCGTTGCTTCTTCAGTGAGGTGGCCTTCTGGGATCTTGACAAATTGATGTTGCCAGGCTTTCTTTGTCGATAACTTCTGTGCTGAGTTCAGATCCTTGACGATGGGGTTGTCTTGATGATCGAGACTGATGGATAGTCGTGGTTGGCTGTTTCTAGATACTACAAGGCTAGGGTGCAAGGAACTAATTATTAACATTTTCTTGTATACCTATTGCAGGTCTTCCCCCCTTAAAAAGGGGTTTTGAAGGGTCATCCTGAAGGTTGCATCTGGTGTTGACTTGGAGGTATTGTTCTTCCGAGGTAGCTTGACGATCTTCGTCTTGGGTGTCGCGCCTTGGTGCTTGGGGTTGGTGCAACATCACTTCCTGATATGGTCTCCTTACGAGGGTCACAGATGGGGACGTGTTGTTTTCAGGATGCGTCGAGCCTATGTACTCGACTCTCCTCCGGTTTCTAGTTAGAAGAGGGATGTTATAATCTTCTAAGTGCGTCTGAACTTGCTTGGTGGTGGATGTTGTCAACAGCAGGTGCTTCCGTCTTCAGCTGAGTAAAGGAGGAACACCCTTGTTGACTTCCTTCGTCCTCTTAAGCTTGAGTCTTCATAGGTTAGCAACTCTTATACGCTCGCCTTTGGTTATCCCATTTTGAACAGGGGCAAAACACTTTCATGGCTGCTGCTGACGTCAAACGCCTTGTTCACAAACTCCTCGGCCTTATCTCTCCATTCATCACTAAACTCCCACGGACTCTCTCTGCCAGCATACATCCACTCACGATTCTGTCTCGGATCCATCCTTTAATCGGTACCAAAAAAAGACATACACAATGCTTTCAGTTCAACATGTCACTGAATATTAACAATACCATTTTTTACGGCCAAATTTTATCTTTTACAACATGCAAGGGTTCACCTACACTTCTAATGGGTGGGGGGCCTATCCCGCCCAAGTACGTGTAGATCGAGTCGTGTCCCATGTTCTACCCCGACCCGAGACGTAATTTCGACAGCACCTCCCCGCTGTTCTTCAGAATACACGTCTCGAGCTTGTCAAGCCGAGAGGGTGTGCATCCGAAGAACAACGGGGAGGTGCTGCCGAAATTGCATCTCAGGAAGGGGTAGAACATGGAACACGACCCGATCTACACGTACTCGGACTGTCCAACAGGACAACCCGGAAGTGTTACGGTTATAAATATGCAAAGATGGACAATCCTGCATATTTATAAATTTGTAACCCTTCCGGATGGGATCTGACTCGGGTTACGCGACTCGATTGACTTGGTGATCTAGACCAAAATAAACCTATGCAGCAAGAGAGGCGAAAGATGTATACCCTAGAAGCGTGGTCGATCACCGCAGAAGGTCGGGACGGAACAGGGCACCGAGGCGGCCCTCCTCAGCTGGAGAAGAAGCCCCGTAAACCACTGCAATACCCCGCAGTTATAGGACTCGAGAGGGTAGAAATAGGAACTGCATTTGTGCATACATGCATCTTTCGGTAAAATCTGGATAATTTTCGCGCTTTTGTGATAAAAGAGTCGGGAGTCGATACCAGACGAGTGTCGAGGGTCTGGGAGTCAGACATCGACAGATAGACGAGAGGTGTCGATACACCCCACTACTCATTTTCAAAACCCTACTTTTACAAAATGGTTATGTCAAATTTTGACATGATCTATTTATAGATTGTTATATTCAACACATTTCTATTCTTTCCATACACACACATAGAATATTTCAATAAACAAGATATATAAATTATAACAAAAAGGAATGAATCATTCCAATGAAATCAATACAAGACATATACATATCATTTCAAACATTCAAATGATTTACAAATAAATGATCATATTTGTTTCAACAAGTTCAAATAAAAATATAACAAACATGTTTGAATCCATTTTCTTTACAAGAATTCATCAACACATTTACAAACAAAACAAATGTTACAATCTGTTCTTTACAACTAGATTTACAATTACATAATTACACCAAGTGTGAGCTTACAAAAGAGTATAAATAAAATCCTAAAACTAAATCTTCACTTCTGAAATTTTCAGAAGATCTTCACCTGCAAAATAAACATCAAAATAAAGGAAATGGTTATGGTTAAAATGTTGCCAACACCATTTGGTGCTGGCATGTTAATATTTGAAATCTGGTTTAGCCTAACCAAAACTATGGTTTGGTTAGACTGATGTGGAGCATGCAAATAAAATCCTGAGGCAACAAAGGGACTGATCTGTTTGATCATGCTCAATAAATCCAAAGGCAACATTAGGGGCAAAGGCTTAAGCTTAGCACTTAATAGACACCATCTTTAGGCAACAAACATCAAAGGCAACAAGTGCTAATTGAGCATTTTGATCTCATGATCATTTAAGAAAGGCAACACAGAAATCCACAAGCTCCACTTTAAACCAGAAAACAAATGCAAGTAAAAGAGGCAACAATTTGGTATCACACTTGCCATTAATTGACAAGTGGATCCTAAACCCACATCTTAAGCTAATTACTAGCTTAATTGGCCACACACTTGAGTTTAATTAGCAAACCGACTATCTTTAGCATCCCCAATTCTCAGCCAAGCATTGCCACATAGAAATTTGGACCAGATAGGAGCAATGAGTCAAGAATGACTCATAGCTATCACCAGGGGAGATGAACTGCGCTGCAGCAGAGCTGAGCTGATCTCCTAGGTGAAAAGGAGTGCAGGAATGAGTCAAATAGAGCAGCTCGAGGCAAAGAGGGCCACTGTAAGTAGGTTAGTCACCACAGCCAAATTATCCTGGTGTCACAAGCACAGAGTGCTCAAATGTGTATAAATATAGACCCAAGCCGTAGCCACAAGAACACACAAATTCACAGCCATCACAACACATACAGTGCACAACCATCATCACAGCCAGATCACAAATCCATCTGTTCTTCACCAAGAACAACCAAAAACCACAAGCCAATCATGGAGATCACCTAAACCATCTACCACAAGCCATTAAACCCAAGGAGGCCAGTAGCAAGAGAAGACAGTAGAACCACAAGAAGCAGTCCAGAAGAGGTGGTTGAACCCTGGAGCAAGATCAGATTCTACCGTAGCTTTATCTGCTCTACACCCAAGGTTGTTAAATATGAGCTAGAGAGTGATTTAGCAGGTTCTGTAAATGACAGAACCATGCATGAGTGATTTTTAGCATCTGTTCTTAACAGAACCTTGCAAGCAAGGTAAGGTGCTGTAGAAAAGTAATTAGCACAGCAGAGAACTTCTGTTTTGTGCTAGTAATAGGACAGAGTGAGACAGGAAGTGAAGTTGAGTGCAATATCATTTTGTTTGAGCATCTACAGAAGCAAGGGGTTGATCTTAGTGTAGCATCAGTTCTTATTTTGCTTAATAAAGCATCACCCACATGACAGTGAACCAGCAGAGCTGGATTAGCTGTTCATATCAAAGTTTTGCACTTAGAAGAAGCACAGGAAAGCATAAAAATCATTTTTAATCAAGAAAGCTACTGTGTAACTCTACAAGGAGGCATCACAGTGAGCAAAACATGATTAAATCATGCTCTAAACCAATTAATCATCACTGCTAGTATTAATTCTAGCTCAGAATAATTTTCCTTTCACACATATCACATCTGTGAGCAAGAAATGCTCCCAACAATACATCCAGAGGTAATGGATGGATCCAAACATGCTAGATCTACACCATTCACCTCTGCTGTGTGCACATAGAGGAGGCAGTGCACATATCCAAGAAATTCATCTAGAATCATCATCTGTTCATCACAGAACCTAAAACAACCGAGAGCAGCATGTTCAAATTAATTTTTACAGCAGCATCTCGAGCTAGCTTAGGGTAGAGAGTGGAGAAGAGAGGGAGGAGAAGAGATTTTACCGTGCGTCCATGGCCGTAGCTCCACGGCGGCGAGGCAGGGCTCGCGCTACCGTTGGAGGGGGCATACGGAGGTCGAGGTACAGCACCACCGCGCCACGGCGGCACAGAGGGCGAGCTCTGCGCCAGCATGGCGAGCACGCTGGAGAAGAAGGAGAAGAAATGGCGCGGACCGAAACCCTAACCCTAGGGGATTGGGTTGTGCGCGGCCACGAGAAGAAGAGGGATGAATCGCTCCGGTGAGGTGGAAGAGCGAGCGAGGGGAGTATTTTGCCCCACGGCACGGCGGCGGAGATGGCCGGAGTTGGCCGGGGCGAGGCGGCGACGGCGCGGGCGACATGAGCGCCAGAGGAGGTCGAGCACGGGCTCGTGCTCGAGAGAGAGAGAGAGAGAGAGAGAGAGAGAGAGAGAGAGAGAGAGAGAGAGTGGCTCGGTCGGGTTGACCCGAGCCAGACTCGAGTTTTGACCTGGTTCAATCAATTGGACCAGGGACCTATTTGTAAATATTTTTAAATTATGAAATTTTCCCAAATTTCAAAACTTGCTATAAATTCAAATAAAATCCTAAAAATAAGTTAAAAATATCTACAGATATCAGAAGAAAATAAGTAATCCAAATAAAATATCTACTTGATTTATTAAAAATATTTCTTGTAGCAAAAATTCAAATGATCCTTAAGTGGAAATGACTTTGAAATATTTCAAATTATTTTCAAAAGAAAATAATATGGGAAAATTATATATCAAGTTCAAAGTATTATTTGAACTACATTATGACTGTCATGTTACTCATCCTAACTAAAAATCAAATCAAAGAAATTTTTAAAGAAATCCTTAACAAAATTCTGGGAATTTTGGGAAAGAATAAAAATCATCTCATTATATGCATATTGGCATGTATTTGGTTTTTCAACATTGTCTCATATAGACAATGATATTGATTTTCAGAACGCGAGGTCCCAATTCATCGGAAGCTTTAGACTGCATTACCTATCAGTCTCAAGGCAAGTTCCAACTTGCATGTCCTACTTGATTAATTTTATCAAAGTAATTACAAAGTACTATGGTTTATCATTGCATGAAAAAGAAAAACCTATTTTCGAATGATGTGAAATGCTATACATATATGGTTGGCTGGCAGTGGAACCACGGATTGATGTTGTGGTGGAGGTTCCACTGTATGGGAAAGTATGTACCTAGGATTAATAACCCATGGCCCAGTGATCCTTGCGCCGTATTGAAGCATCAGCCAACAGATTCACTATGGATGGGCTCGTCAGAGGTTTCTTCCCTCGTTCACATATCCTCGGCAGGCTATTACCTGGTTGCGTCCGTTGCGGCGGCCAACTGCGTGGAAGCGCGTGACCTTCCCACTCGACGGAGTGACTGGAATAGAAGCTTGGGAGGGGTGGCGGGCCAGTGGTCTTAGTTACCAGCCGCGTCACAAATGGGCGGATATGTGTTGTGCGGGGAGGCGACTCCACATGACTTGTTGCCCTGAGTTCTGGCTATAGCACACATGGTGTGCGAAGAGAGCAAAAGGAGCCAGGCTGCTGTTGGGTAAAGTGGTGCAGCTCTGCAGAGTTAAACAAAGAAATTGTGATGTCACATCCTTGTTCCAGGAGGGAACTACAGAACGCTGCGGGAAAGGCATCCCAAGTGATGACTAAAGACCCGTGGAGGCTGGGGGCATAGTTTTCTAAAATAAAATAGACCTTTTCCTAAAAATGTTTTACAAAACTTGCATATTCATCCATGACTTTTTGGTCAGGATGGTAGATAGTGCATCATACACTTTATCATCTATTATTGAACTTGTGGGTAACGCTAGTGTTGCTCACCCTTTTCCTCCGTTGATCTTGCTTAGAATCTGAGGAGATCGCTGAAGATGATTTGGAGCATACCATGCACGAGGTGTACTTTGAAGCACCTGATCTGTCTGGAGGAATAGAGGCGTCGACTACATCATCGCCTACGGAGCCGACGACGGAAGAGAGAGGTGGAGACTAAATATATAGTAGGAACCTGGCCGAGTCAGACTAGACTAGTACTACTTAGCGGCTGAGCCAAGATGGTTCTTAGTTTGCTGTTTTCTATCGCTTGTAGGTTGACTCCTGTCAACATCGCAATAATAGACATTCCTCCCATGTCGAGGAAGACGTCGATGTTTTTATGCATTTCTGGCTTGTAATCTTTAGCAGTGTGTAATAAAGTGGACCCGCAATGTTTCTGTTGTACTACTCTGAGTGATGTAATATTTACGGATTAGTCCTTCCGTGGGTGTTATGTCAACGACTTGTACACTACAATATGCAGTGGTGTGCTGGGTCACCGCAGATGGTATCAGAGCAATTGCTAGACCTTAGGTTGGAAACCTATTAAAGGGAAAAACCTGTAGGTGTGCGAGGCCTTAGAATGAATTGAGTTTTAATTTGTTATGATTGATATTCACTTGAGAATAGCATTATCATGCAATTATTACTTCATTTCAATTCTGATATCCTTTTTGGCTATAACAGCTAGGATGGAGAAACGAGGTCCCAGGAGGTCGGTTCGTGTGAGAGATGCTGAGTTGGGCAAGGGTGTTTTTCGGGGAAGTGGGCGGAAATGCTTCAGCAACTGATCTATTTTCTTGGTATCAAAACCAAGGTGATAGTGAAAGTGATGAGTTTTTACGACGGATCAATTTTAGCCCTGTACCGTGTAGCACTCAAGTTACCACCTGAACTTAAGATGGGATTCAAAATGCCCTTTGGAGAAGCGAAGAATGTGGAAGTAGCTTTCCAGATTGCTGCTGTCAGAGCAGTTACTGAGATAAGGACATCCAAGAGTTATGCGTTGGTGGAAACACCGTTTAACGCTATTCCGAGTGCGAATTACCGGCTTGAGGGTCCAGTGGATTATAAGGCTTTCCTGAAAACTTCCACGTGATGTGGCTGAGTTCATGGACAGTTGTCTCAAGATGATTCGGGCGTATCATAAGACGTTCGGAGTAGTAGCTGGAGAGGTAGAAGCCATGATAGAGCAGTACTCCAGTCCTGAAGTTATTCAGGAAAAGTGTGATATACTGAGGTATGAAGCAGAGAAGGGATACACTGATCCACCACCCACACCAACTAGGTTGTGGAGGAAGTAGAACCCGATACCCCAATTTATCCTGACTATACACCACCACACTCTGGTTATGTTTAGTTGATGAAGAGAAGGTGGCAGAGTTGGGAACCTGAAGTACCAAGTGCCACAGGTTGGGATGAAGAACCTTATCAGGGTACACAGAGTGATCCCATAAGAATTCCAGGAGATCCGGGAGAGCCGGAAGTTACTAGTCATACCCCTAGGAGGAAGTCTAGAGTTGGTGAGTCAAGTAAGCCAATAAAAATAGATTCTGAGGAGGAAGATGAGGAATGGAAGTATGCGTACGAGACCAAGTACTACCCGAAGACGGAGAAGGGAGACGAATCACGAGGGTATTTTAATAACTTTGAGGCAGTACCAACTGGGTACGATGATGGAGGCGAGGGTTATGGAGATGAGGAGGTTTACGATGGGGAAGCAGCGGCATACAAGTATCTTGATAGTTACTTCGCCATGACGGATATGACGTTAGAAGCAAGCCCATCTGACCCTGAATATCAGCCTACCATTAATGTGAAGTTACCCGGGATTCTCAGGAGGACCAGGCGTAACTGTCACTGGAAGCCTGGGAAGTATGCGGAAAAGTGAAGAAGAGCAGGACGGAGTGAAGCAGTAGTTGTGTAATATGTTAATATAGGGTATTGTACGTATATTGTAAGGACGCTGGTAGCAATAAGTGAGACCTACTCACTTTTAGAGTGTGTTATTATTATGTACCCATGTTTGTAATCCTACATGTATAATACATGGTATATGTTTGAAAAGTTTTGTGTTCTTTGGATTTTTCTGTTTTCCATTGTTTGACTAGTACTTGTGCATGGAATAGGACTCGAAGTGCATATGCATAATGTAATGGAGAGTTCTGATTCGATGTAACAGGACTAGAGGGTAATGGCGTACATCGGTGAGGAGAGTGATGTGCAGAGGCAAGAACGTGAACTTAAGGAGAAGCAAGATGCAGATGCAGGAGGAATACCACAACCACCAAGGCCAATCACGGAGCAAAGTTTCATGCAGTATATGCAGATGGTGGAAGAAGGCAGGCGCCAAGACCAGGAAAGGCAGAATAAATTTCTGCAAGATTTGCTGGAAATACAGGCAGGACGAGGAAGGGATGAAGTACTTAAAGGAGTGACTTATCAGATTTCCAAAATGCTAGACCCATACCATTTGCAAGAGCTCCAGAACCTATGGACGCAGAAGATTGGGTGGCAGATACTGAACGAAAGCTCAACACAGTGGATGTTCTGATGAGAGAAGGTTAGGTATGCAACTCATTTGCTTACCGGACCAGCAGCATCATGGTGGGAAGCCATAGTGGCAACACTACCTGCTGATCATGTTGTAACTTGGGAGGAGTTTAAGAAGAGGTTTAGGGAAGCACATGTTCCTGAAAGTATTATGGAATTAAAAAGGAGGGAGTTTGAGAATCTGAGACAGAATGAGTTACCTGTTGGACGTTATGTCAGTGCGTTCAACATATTATCAAGGTATGCATTAGATGAAGTAGACACTGAGGAGAAAAGGAAGAAGAGATTCATGAAGGGTCTGAGTCCTTTTATGAAGATGCAGTTAGGTTGACAAACCAAAGGAGTTTCAGGAGTGGTAGATGCAGCAATAACATTGGAGGATGATTATAAGTTACTCCAGGAAGAAAGAAGGAAGAAAGCAAGGATGGAACCAAGGAAGTTTCAAGTCCAACGACAACCACCAAATCTACGTTTTAGCCTAAGCTTAGAACTGAAGGAAGGAAACCTATTCCACGAAGCTTCAATCCTGTTAACAATTTGATATGCAATAATGTGGAATGAGAGGACATCTGATGAAGGATTGCCAGAAGCCCAAATCATCTGTTTTGGATGTGGACAAGCTGGACATATCAAGCCTGATTGTCCAAATAAACAGAATCAACAGATAAGCGAGGAAATGGTGGAGGAAATAACCAAGGTGGAGGAGGATTCAAGCCAAGGAATGGAGGATTTGGAAGGAATGCAGCAGATAAGGGCAAAGGGAAGCCATATGGAAGGCTGAATTGCACCAGTTTGGAGCAAGTCAACAACACCGACAACGTGGTGATCGGTACGCTCAAAATTCTTTCTCATCCTGGCAAAGTTTTGTTTGATACTGGAGCTACTACATCTTTTATTTCGCAACAATTTGTGGATGCATATGGGATTAGATGTCAGCCGTTAGAAGTACCCATAACGGTCATGTCGGCCGGGGGAAAATTGTTAGTAACGCAAGTCAAAATGGATCAAGTAATTATGATCTGTGATCGCGTTTATGACGCTGATTTGCTAGTAATTCCCATGAAAGATATAGCAGTCATCTTAGGGATGGACTGGTTATCTGATCATGGAGCTCAAATAGATTGTGCAGAAAAGACAGTGTCTTTGAGAGGACCAGGAGGTATGAGAACAGTATACCAAGGGGATAAGCACAGTCAGTTAAGAGCAGATTTACAGTTGAATGCTATGAAGGAAGCAAAGATAGAGAAATCCCAGTGGTTAAAGAATTTCAGGATGTATTCCAGATGAGTTACCAGGGATGCCACCGATCGTGAAATTGAGTTCACCATAGATTTGATTCCTGGTACAGCACCTATTGCACAAGCACCATACAAGATGGGTCCCAAGAATTGTACAACTCAAAGAGCAATTAGATGAGTTGGAAGATAAAGGATTCATAAGAGAAAGTGTATCACCATGGGGATCACCAGTAATATTTGTGGATAAAAGAGATGGAGGAAGAAGAATGTGTGGAGATTTTCGTAACCTGAATAGTGTGACCATTAAGAATAAATACCCGTTGCCAAGGATACAAGATTTGTTTGATCAAGTAAGAGGAGCAGGGGTATTTTCTAAAATAGATTTGAGGTCAGGATACCACCAGATAAAGATTAAACCTGAGGATATTCCCAAAACAGCATTTGTGTCAAGATATGGACATCATGAGTATTTAGTAGTACCATTTGGTTTAACCAATGCACCAGCAATATTCATGAACTTGATGAACAAGATTTTCATGCCATACTTGGACAAGTTTGTGATAGTGTTCATTGATGATATATTGGTCTATTCCAAAACCAAGGAAGATCATGCACAACACTTAAGTATTGTGTTACAGACACTAAGGGAACATCAGTTATATGCCAAATTTAGTAAGTGTGAGTTTGGTTGGATCAAGTGGAATTTCTTGGTCATGTGATCAGTAAAGAAGGGATTGCAGTCAATCCGGAGAAAGTAAAAGCAGTATTGGAATGGGAAGCACCCAAGAACCCTAAGGAAATTAGAGGATTTTTGGGAATGGCCGGATATTACGGAGATTTATTGAAGGATTTTCTAAGATAGCCGGGCCAATGACAAAGTTACTCAGAAAGAATGTTCCATTTGAATGGACGAGAAGTGTGAAAAGTTTCAAGAACTCAAAGAGATTACAACAGCACCTGTGTTAGCAGTACCAGAAACTGGAAAAGTTTACACAGTATATTGTGATGCATCTAAAAATGGATTAGGTTGTGTATTGATGCAAGATCGCAAGGTAATTGCATACGGATCAAGGCAATTAAAGCCACATGAACTTAACTATCCTACACATGATTTGGAGTTAGCAGCAGTAGTTTATGCTTTAAAGCAATGGAGACATTTTCTTTATGGAGAAAGGTGTGAACTATACGGATCATAAGAGTTTGAAATACTTCTTCACACAAAAGGAACTGAATATGAGGCAGAAGAGATGGTTAGAGTTAATCAAGGATTATGACTTGACAATAAACTATACTCCAGGAAAAGCCAATGTAGTGGCAGATGCATTAAGTCGTAAAGTGAATTGTAATCCTTTGATGGAAGAAGGAATGCCCAAGGAATTGAGGAATGAGATACAAAGAGCTGGTATTGAAATCTGGGAAGGTCCAGAGTTGAATAGTATTGCAGCTATGGAAGTTGTTGAAGAAACAGAGATGGAATTGAAAGAAAATATCCTTTATCGGCAAAGAGAAGATGAATTCATAGCTGAAGAAATCCGCAGGATTAAAGAAGGTAGAAGATCTGAATTCACCTTGAAGCCAGAAACTGATTCATTATGGTATCATGGTAGAATATGTGTTCCAGATATCCAAGAGATCAAGAGCATAATTTTGAAAGAAGCACATGAACACCATATTCTATACATCCAGGAGTACTAAGATGTACATGGATTTGAAGAAGACATTTTGGTGGAATAATATGAAAGAGATTGCAATATGTTGCAGAATGTCATACTTGTAGACAAGTAAAGCAGAACATCAGAGTCCCGCAGGATTATTACAACCACTACCAATTCCCAAATGGAAATGGGAAGAAATCAGTATGGATTTTATCACAGGATTACCCAGAACAAGGAGAAATAAGGATTCTATATGGGTAATAGTGGATAGATTGACAAAAACTGCCCATTTCATTGCCATTAATCAGAAAGATAACGCAGCACAATTGGTAGATTTATATGTGAAGGAAATAGTTAGCAAGCATGGAGTGCCACAAAGTATTGTATCAGATCGTGGATCCATATTCACGGCAGCTTTTTGGAGACAACTTCACAAGCAGTTGGGTTCAAACCTAAAGTATAGTACTGCATACCACCCACAAACTGGTGGACAGACAGAAAGGACAAATCAAATCTTAGAAGATATGTTAAGAGCCTGTGCACTTGATTTTGGAGGATCATGGGATGAACACTTAGCTTTAGCCGAATTTTCCTATAACAACAGTTATCAGAGTAGTATTCAGATGGCACCATTTGAAGCTCTTTATGGAAGGAAGTGCAGATCACCAATATGTTGGTTTGAAGTAGGGAGAGTAAAGAATTTGCACCTGAGTACATAAAGGAACAACAACAGATTGTGGATATTATCAGAGATCGTCTCAAAATAGCTCAGAGTAGACAAAAAGTTACGCTGATCTATCCAGAAGACAGTGGGAACCAAATACAAGATATGGTATATCTAAGAGTTAGTCCTACTAAAGGAGTGAAGAGATTTGGAGTAAAAGGAAAATTGAGTCCTAGATACATAGGACCATTCAGAATTTTAAGCCAGAAAGGTGAGGTAGCCTATGAATTGGAGTTACCTGCTATATTATCACAAGTTCACAATGTGTTCCATGTATCTCAACTCAAGAAGTGTTTGAAGCCACCAGAAGGACCAATTGCGTTTGAAAAGTTGAATTTAAAGCCAGACCTATCATATGAGGAACAGCCTGAGAAGATACTGAGGGAGAATTGGAAAAGATTAAGGAATAGAGCAATTAAGTTCTGTTATGTTCAGTGGAAGAACCACTCAGAGCAAGAAGCAACTTGGGAAAAAGAAGAAGATTTGCGACGAGATTACCCACAGTTGTTCAGGTACCTTAGAAAAGAAACTTCGGGACGAAGTTTAGTTTAAGGGGGAGAGGATGTAATACCCCGCAGTTATAGGACTCGAGAGGGTAGAAATAGGAACTGCATTTGTGCATACATGCATCTTTCGGTAAAATCTGGATAATTTTCGCGCTTTTGTGATAAAAGAGTCGGGAGTCGATACCAGACGAGTGTCGAGGGTCTGGGAGTCAGACATCGACAGATAGATGAGAGGTGTCGATACACCCCACTACATTTTCAAAACCCTACTTTTACAAAATGGTTATGTCAAATTTTGACATGATCTATTTATAGATTGTTATATTCAACACATTTCTATTCTTTCCTAATTCTTTCCATACACACACATAGAATATTTCAATAACACAAGATATATAAATTATAACAAAAAGGAATGAATCATTCCAATGAAATCAATACAAGACATATACATATCATTTCAAACATTCAAATGATTTACAAATAAATGATCATATTTTGTTTCAACAAGTTCAAATAAAAATATAACAAACATGTTTGAATCCATTTTCTTTACAAGAATTCATCAACACATTTACAAACAAAACAAATGTTACAATCTGTTCTTTACAACTAGATTTACAATTACATAATTACACCAAGTGTGAGCTTACAAAAGAGTATAAATAAAATCCTAAAACTAAATCTTCACTTCTGAAATTTTCAGAAGATCTTCAACCTGCAAAATAAACATCAAAATAAAGGAAATGGTTATGGTTAAAATGTTGCCAACACCATTTGGTGCTGGCATGTTAATATTTGAAATCTGGTTTAGCCTAACCAAAACTATGGTTTGGTTAGACTGATGTGGAGCATGCAAATAAAATCCTGAGGCAACAAAGGGACTGATCTGTTTGATCATGCTCAATAAATCCAAAGGCAACATTAGGGGCAAAGGCTTAAGCTTAGCACTTAATAGACACCATCTTTAGGCAACAAACATCAAAGGCAACAAGTGCTAATTGAGCATTTTGATCTCATGATCATTTAAGAAAGGCAACACATAAATCCACAAGCTCCACTTTAAACCAGAAAACAAATGCAAGTAAAAGAGGCAACAATTTGGTATCACACTTGCCATTAATTGACAAGTGGATCCTAAACCCACATCTTAAGCTAATTACTAGCTTAATTGGCCACACACTTGAGTTTAATTAGCAAACCGACTATCTTTAGCATCCCCAATTCTCAGCCAAGCATTGCCACATAGAAATCTGGACCAGATAGGAGCAATGAGTCAAGAATGACTCATAGCTATCACCAGGGGAGATGAACTGCGCTGCAGCAGAGCTGAGCTGATCTCCTAGGTGAAAAGGAGTGCAGGAATGAGTCAAATAGAGCAGCTCGAGGCAAAGAGGGCCACTGTAAGTAGGTTAGTCACCACAGCTCAGTTATCCTGGTGTCACAAGCACAGAGTGCTCAAATGTATAAATATAGACCCAAGCCGTAGCCACAAGAAACACAAATTCACAGCCATCACAACACATACAGTGCACAACCATCATCACAGCCAGATCACAAATCCATCTGTTCTTCACCAAGAACAACCAAAAACCACAAGCCAATCATGGAGATCACCTAAACCATCTACCACAAGCCATTAAACCCAAGAAGGAGGCCAGTAGCAAGAGAAGACAGTAGAACACAAGAAGCAGTCCAGAAGAGGTGGTTGAACCCTGGAGCAAGATCAGATTCTACCGTAGCTTTATCTGCTCTACACCCAAGGTTGTTAAATATGAGCTAGAGAGTGATTTAGCAGGTTCTGTAAATGACAGAACCATGCATGAGTGATTTTTAGCATCTGTTCTTAACAGAACCTTGCAAGCAAGGTAAGGTGCTGTATAAAAGTAATTAGCACAGCAGAGAACTTCTGTTTTGTGCTAGTAATAGGACAGAGTGAGACAGGAAGTGAAGTTGAGTGCAATATCATTTTGTTTGAGCATCTACAGAAGCAAGGGGTTGATCTTAGTGTAGCATTGTTCTTATTTTGCTTAATAAAGCATCACCCACATGACAGTGAACCAGCAGAGCTGGATTAACTGTTCATATCAAAGTTTTGCACTTAGAAGAAGCACAGGAAAGCATAAAAATCATTTTTAATCAAGAAAGCTACTGTGTAACTCTACAAGGAGGCATCACAGTGAGCAAAACATGATTAAATCATGCTCTAAACCAATTAATCATCACTGCTAGTATTAATTCTAGCTCAGAAATAATTTTCCTTTCACACATATCACATCTGTGAGCAAGAAATGCTCCCAACAATACATCCAGAGGTAATGGATGGATCCAAACATGCTAGATCTACACCATTCACCTCTGCTGTGTGCACATAGAGGAGGCAGTGCACATATCCAAAAATCATCTAGAATCATCATCTGTTCATCACAGAACCTAAAACAACCGAGAGCAGCATGTTCAAATTAATTTTTACAGCAGCATCTCGAGCTAGCTTAGGGTAGAGAGTGGAGAAGAGAGGGAGGAGAAGAGATTTTACCGTGCGTCCATGGCCGTAGCTCCACGGCGACGAGGCAGGGCTCGCGCTACCGTTGGAGGGGGCATATGGAGGTCGAGGTACAGCACCACCGCGCCACGGCGGCACAGAGGGCGGAGCTCTGCGCCCAGCCATGGCGAGCACGCTGGAGAAGAAGGAGAAGAAATGGCGCGGCACCGAAACCCTAACCCTAGGGGATTGGGTTGTGCGCGGCCACGAGAAGAGGAGAGGGATGAATCGCTCTGGTGAGGTGGAAGAGCGGAGCGAGGGGAGTATTTTGCCCCCACGGCACGGCGGCGGAGATGGCCGGAGTTGGCCGGGGCGAGGCGGCGACGGCGCGGGCGACATGAGCGCCAGAGGAGGTCGAGCACGGGCTCGTGCTCGAGAGAGAGAGAGAGACTAATCCTAAAATAAGTTAAAAATATCTACAGATATCAGAAGAAAATAAGTAATCTAAATAAAATATCTACTTGATTTATTAAAAACTATTTCTTGTAGCAAAAATTCAAATGATCCTTAAGTGGAAATGACTTTGAAATATTTCAAATTATTTTCAAAAGAAAATAATATGGGAAAATTATATATCAAGTTCAAAGTATTATTTGAACTACATTATGACTGTCATGTTACTCATCCTAACTAAAAATCAAATCAAAGAAATTTTTAAAGAAATCCTTAACAAAATTCTGGGGAATTTTGGGAAAGAATAAAAATCATCTCATTATATGCATATTGGCATGTATTTGGTTTTTCAACATTGTCTCATATAGACAATGATATTGATTTTAGAACGCGAGGGTCCCAGTTCATCGGAAGCTTTAGACTGCATTACCTATCAGTCTCAAGGCAAGTTCCAACTTGCATGTCCTACTTGATTAATTTTATCAAAGTAATTACAAAGTACTATGGTTTATCATTGCATGAAAAAGAAAAACCTATTTTCGAATGATGTGAAATGCTATACATATGGTTGGCTGGCAGTGGAACCACGGATTGATGTTGTGGTGGAGGTTCCACTGTATGGAAAGTATGTACCTAGGATTAATAACCCATGACCCAGTGATCCTTGCGCCGTATTGAAGCATCAGCCAACAGATTCACTATGGATGGGCTCGTCAGAGGTTTCTTCCCTCGTTCACATATCCTCAGCAGGCTATTACCTGGTTGCGTCCGTTGCGGTGGCCAACTGCGTGGAAGCGCGTGACCTTCCCACTCGACGGAGTGACTGGAATAGAAGCTTGGGAGGGGTGGCGGGCCAGTGGTCTTAGTTACCAGCCGCGTCACAAATGGGCGGATATGTGTTTGCGGGGAGGCGACTCCACGTGACTTGTTGCCCTGAGTTCTGGCTATAGCACACATGGTGTGCGAAGAGAGCAAAAGGAGCCAGGCTGCTGTTGGGTAAAGTGGTGCAGCTCTGCAGAGTTAAACAAAGAAATTGTGATTGTCACATCCTTGTTCCTGGAGGGAACTACAGAACGCTGCGGGAAAGGCATCCCAAGTGATGACTAAAGACCCGTGGAGGCTGGGGGCATAGTTTTCTAAAATAAAATAGACCTTTTCCTAAAAATGTTTTACAAAACTTGCATATTCATCCATGACTTTTTGGTCAGGATGGTAGACAGTGCATCATACACTTTATCATCTATTACTTGAACTTGTTGGGTAACGCTAGTGTTGCTCACCCTTTTCCTCCGTTGATCTTTGCTTAGAATCTGAGGAGATCGCTGAAGATGATTTTGGAGCATACCATGCAGACGAGGTGTACTTCGAGGCACCTGATCTGTCTGGAGGAATAGAGGGCGTCGACTACATCATCGCCTACGGAGCCGACGACGTGGAAGAAGAAGAGGTGGAGACCTAGAATCTATATAGTAGGAACCTGGCCGAGGAGGACTAGACTAGTACTACTTAGCGGCTGAGCCAAGATGGTTCTTAGTTTGCTGTTTTCTATCGCTTGTAGGTTGACACCTGTCAACATCGCAATAATAGACATTCCTCCCATGTCGGAGGAAGACGTCGATGTTTTTATGCATTTCTGGCTTGTAATCTTTAGCAGTGTGTAATAAAGTGGACCCGCAATGTTTCTGTTGTACTACTCTGAGTGATGTAATATTTACGGATTAGTCCTTCCGTGGGTGTTATGTCAACGACTTGTACACTACAATATGCAGTGGTGTGCTGGGTCACCGCAACTACGACATCTGAAAACCACAAAAAGAACATATATCATTGCAAATTAGTAAGCTTGATAGTCTAATAGAAAGTCTTATAGAAAATAGACACAACAGTTTCGATTGCAATTTTACAACTAGCAAAATTGTTGCAAATTTACATACAATATTTACACGGCAATTTTAAAAATAGCAATTTACATATTGGTTATTTATACACGACAATGCCACTGATGCCACTGATGTACCTGGATGGGCAGCACATAAATACTCTTTTGGAGTAGCATAGTAAAGCAATCAGAAACATCCAATCACCTATAACCACTGACAGCAGGTTGGTTCAGTTCAAAAATCTCTCCCAAAACTGACCATGTTCCCAAAACAGAAATTGATAACTTTTTACAGAATACTTGTCGAGGTATTAAAATGCATTTCCGTTGTTCATTTGGTACTATAGTACTTCATCCACTTGACTGAGCTGAACATGCATTCACTTGTTTCCATTGCAGAGGTAGCTTGTATAAACTTTTGCATAGGAGTGGTGCATGTAGATATTAAATTGTATAGTCTGTTATGCTCTATGACGGGACGGAAGAAGCTCACCGATTGGCCACGATTGACGAGCGTCTTCGAGACAGCGGCCGGCATGCCGGCGCGACGGCGTGGTACCGGAGGACCGCGAGCTGGCCGTCCGCGCAGAGGTCCTTGAACGACGGCTCGAACGCCGCCACCGCGCCTTGTCGTCCAGGCAGAAGACCAAGAGCCCGCCGTGGACGAGGCTGCTGCACTCGAAGATCTGACTCGAAGATGACCGTAGTGTTGGCTGTGGCGTTCACGAGGCTTGGCGGAGGTGCGGGGTGGGGGCGTGAGGCGCAGTGGCGGGCCAGCGTGGAGGAGGTGCGGGGTGGGGGCGTGAGGCGCGGCCGGCGTGGAGGAGGTCGCCGCCGAGCTCGATGCGGCCGCGGCAGGGAGGTTCGCGGGGTGGGGGCGGCGCAGCGGGGGAGGCGCGGGTGTGGGTGGAGGCGCTGGAGACGGAGGCGGGGTGGGTGGAGGCGCTGGGGACGGCGGCGACGATGCAGGAGTGGCTCGAGCCGATTTTAGGAAGAAGAGTGCGGTCGATTTGGGGAAAGTTAGTGTAATAGATCTTCTCTTTGCCGTGCGCAGGCCAGAAGGAGTACACGGCAAATTTCCAAATTTTGCCGTGTGTCTGTACAGGAGTACACGGCAAAGACTTGCCAAATTTTCCCGCGCATCTGATTTCACTCTTTGCCGTGTGCCCCATGTGCTTGTACACGGCACAGAACCGTTTGCCGTGTGCCTTTCTGTCAGGTACACGGCAAAGAATGTATCAATTTCTTTTTTTTTTTGATATACTTTCCTTGTTTATTTTCTTTGTTAAGGCTTCTAGCATGTTCATTTATTTCACTAAATTATATTTATTTATACTATATATATAAACCCTCCGGTGCAGGCCGCATGCGTCGACATCCCGAAAAAGTGTACCGAACGTGCAGGGCGTCGTCTACCCCGGACACATACCACATGAAATGTTGGTTCCCCATGGTCCCATGTACCAACCTAACACAACCAAGCAAAAAAGTTCATGCGTCTACCCCCTCTCGGCGTCGGTCAAAGGGTAGATGGACAGGTTTGACTTTTTTTCCAGCGGGCGTAGGGTTTCGCCGTAGCGGGGTCCGGAGCGTCGGAATCCCACCAAAACTTGCATGGGTCCCCAATATATGTATAAGAGTTTGTTGGTAGGTTGTGGGAACCAAGATACAGCTCCGAGGAGCGACCTCCTTCATCGACCCCTCTTACTCCGTAGTAAGTTCCGACACTTAGAGGTGAAATGGGGTAGGCCAGTGGCCTTTTTTGGGTGGGGTTCCGACGCTCCGGGGCCCCGCTTAGGCGAAACCCTGAATCCGCTGGAAAACCCTAACGTTTTCGTCTACCCCCATAGACGTGCGTCGAAAGGGGTAGGCCAGTGGACTTTTTTTGCTTGGTTGTGTTAGGTTAGGCCATAGGAACATGAGAAACCAAAGTCTACGCCAAATCAACACAAGATTCCATCAGGTTCGCCCGAAAGGGGAGTTTTCACCTCTAAGTGCAGAAACTCACTAGAGAGAAAGTGAAGTCGGTGAAGCCGGTCACACCTAGGAGTAGGATATTGCACATTTACAACACACAACATAGTTGTATACATATGGTATGGCACCACCTAGGTTTGGGTGGGGTTCCGACGCTCCGGGGCCCCGCTTCGGCGAAACCCTGAATCCGCTGGAAACCCTAACATTTTCGTCTACCCCATAGACGTGCGTCGAAAGGGGGTAGGCCAGTGGACTTTTTTGCTTGGTTGTGTTAGGTTAGGCCATAGGAACATGAGAAACCAAAGTCTACCCCAAATCAACACAAGATTCCATCCGGTTCGCCCGTAAGGGGAGTTTTCACCTCTAAGTGCAGAAACTCACTAGAGAGAAAGTGAAGTCGGTGAAGCCGGTCACACCTAGGAGTAGGATATTGCACATTTACAACACACTTGTATACATATGGTATGGCACAACCTAGGTTTGGGTGGGGTTCCGACGCTCCGGGGCCCCGCTTCGGCGAAACCCTGAATCCGCTGGAAAACCCTAACGTTTTCGTCTACCCCCATAGACGTGCGTCGAAATGGGGTAGGCCAGTGGACTTTTTTGCTTGGTTGTGTTAGGTTAGGCCATAGGAACATGAGAAACCAAAGTCTACCCCAAATCAACACAAGATTCCATCCGGTTCACCCGAAAGGGGAGTTTTCACCTCTAAGTGCAGAAACTCACTAGAGAGAAAGTGAAGTCGGTGAAGCCGGTCACACCTAGGAGTAGGATATTGCACATTTACAACATACAACACACTTGTATACATATGGTATGGCACAACCTAGGTTTGGGTGGGGTTCCGACGCTCCGAGGCCCCGCTTCGGCGAAACCCTGAATCTGCTGGAAAAACCCTAACGTTTTCGTCTACCCCCATAGACGTGCATCGAAAGGGGGTAGGCCAGTGGACTTTTTTGCTTGGTTGTGTTAGGTTAGGCCATAGGAACATGAGAAACCAAAGTCTACCCCAAATCAACACAAGATTCCATCCGGTTCGCCCGAAAGGGGAGTTTTCACCTCTAAGTGCAGAAACTCACTAGAGAGAAAGTGAAGTCGGTGAAGCCGGTCACACCTAGGAGTAGGATATTGCACATTTACAACACACAACACAGTTGTATACATATGGTATGGCACAACCTAGGTTTGGGTGGGGTTCCGACGCTCCGGGGCCCGCTTCGGCGAAACCCTGAATCCGCTGGAAAAACCCTAACGTTTTCGTCTACCCCCATAGACATGCGTCGAAAGGGGGTAGGCCAGTGGACTTTTTTGCTTGGTTGTGTTAGGTTAGGCCATAGGAACATGAGAAACCAAAGTCTACCCCAAATCAACACAAGATTCCATCCAGTTCGCCCGAAAGGGGAGTTTTCACTTCGACATCGAGAAATCGAAAGTGGGCTCTGGAGAGAGATAGCATCCCGCTGGAAGGAGTTCCATCGGAACGAACGGCGCGGATTATTTTATAAAACAGAAAATGGCAAGGCGCCGACGGCCGGCCTCTACGCCGACGGCCAAATGCCTAATTATTATCTTATTTTATATTTATACTTATTTATTTATTAGTATCAATTATTTTACTACCGCACTCCGGCGAAGGAAACACACAAACTGCAACTGCTTGATCCAACGGCTCCCAAGCTCTCGAAGGAAACACACAATCCGCGTACTTGTTCCTGATTGGCTAGCCGAAGGGAGTCATTCGCTTGATCCAACGGCTCCCAAGCTCTCGAAGGAAACACACGATCCGCGTACTTGTTCCTGATTGGCTAGCCGAAGGGAGTCATTCGCTTGATCCAACGGCTCCCAAGCTCTCCAAGGAAACACACGATCCACGTACTTGTTCCTGATTGGCTAGCCGAAGGGAGTCATTCGCTTGATCCAACGGCTCCCAAGCTCTCGAAGGAAACACACGATCCGCGTACTTGTTCCTGATTGGCTAGCTGGAGGGAGTCACTCGGAGAGGCGGGTCTATAAGAGAGGCAGGAGTACACTTCACATCCATTATTTGCAGTACACGGGTAGCAGAGAGCAAGATTTCTGAGAGGCAGGAGTTCCTAGAGCGGAGGCTGAAGGTGAACCCTCCCCTCGGTCGGATCCAAGCAGCGGCAAGGATCTCTGATGATTAGCAACATCCCCAACACTTGTTCGGACGGTTGCAAATCATCAGAGACGTCTTGCCGCTGTTTGGATCGAAGGCCGATTTGCCGTCTCACGACCACGCGATGATTTGCCGATTTGCCGGTCAGAGTGGCCACTGGAGAAGGTAGGCAACTTCGATCCGACGTGGTTCTGAAAGGGGCATGGTTAATTTAGGTAGTGCTTGCGCATGGTTACCATCACTAGATAATATAGTTAGAATAGTTAGAATAGGACAAGCTAGAATAGGATAACTTAGTTAGAATAGCAAATAGAAGGTTGGTAGATGCCATATCTAGGTCCCAACCTTTGCTTTACAGATTTGGCCAGCGCTATAAGATTTTCTATTTTATGGCTCGAGGAGAGCGAGGATGAAGATGATATCTTCATGCCAAGTGAAGAGAGCAAGAAAGCTGTAGCAGCGGCGGCGGCGTCGTCGTCGAAGGGCAAGGGTGTTGCGTCGTCGAAGGACAAGGGTGCTGCGTCGTCGAAGGGCAAGGGTGTTGCGTCGTCGAAAGGCAGGAGTGATGCGGGAGGCTGCGTCGATGGTAGATGAATTTTCTTTTTCTAATTTGCAGAGTACCATGTATCTTCAATTTATGTTGTGTTCTCGCTACTACCGATATTTTCTTCTCTGTGTAATTTATGTTGTCAATGTAATTTGCAGGGTTTGTTTAATATCAATGTGAAAAGTAGTCGAAAGGGGTAGCAAAGTGAATTTTTTGGTTGCTTGTGTAAGGTTAGCCCCTAGGAACACCCTAAACAAAACTTGCATGGGTCCCTAATATATGTATAAGAATGTGTTGGTAGGTTGTGGGAACCAAGATACAGCTCCGAGGTGCGACCCCCTTCATCGACCCCTCTTACTCCGTAGTAAGTTCCGACACTTAGATGTGAAAACTCCCGTGTCGGGTGCCGGGCACGGAATCATGCGATGGAACACATGAAATGTTGGTTCCCCATGGTCCTATGTACCAACCTAACACAACCAAGCAAAAAAAGTGCATGCGTCTACCCCCTCTCGGCGCCGGTCAAAGGGGTAGATCGACAGGTTTGACTTTTTTCCAGCGGGCGTAGGGTTTTCGCCGTAGCGGGGTCCGGAGCGTCGGAATCCCACCAAAACTTGCGATACGAGTTTACGAGTTTACGATACTAGTTCCGACACGAGTTTACGATACTAGTTCAGACCTATACGAGTTTACGAGTTTACGATACTAGTTCCGATACGAGTTTACGAGTTTACGATACTAGTTCCGACCTATACGAGTTTACGATACTAGTTCCGACCTATACGAGTTTACGAGTTTACGAGTTACGATACTAGTTCCGATACGAGTTTACGAGTTTACGATACTAGTTCCGACCTATACGAGTTTACGATACTAGTTCATGTGGTCCGATACGAGTTCTGTGCCGTGCGATGAAGTTCAGGGGGTTTGCCGTGTGCCAGCATAAAGGGCACACGGCAAAGAAGTTCTGTGCCGTGCGGGGCACTGGTAGGAACACGGCAAAGAAGTTTTGTGCCGTGTGCTTTTTCTCTACACGCGGTATAGATTTTCCCGCCAATTTATTTATAGCGCGGGAAATTTATTTAGATATTTCCCGCGAAATATTGGGGTGCACGGCAAATTTGCGGATCCTAGTCAACTATTTTTCTGTGATGTACATAAAGGATCACGGCAAAGAAATCTTTGCCGAGATGTCTGTATTTGCCGTGTGTTTTGGTTCCGTTTTGCCGTGCCATTTTCTTTGCCGTGTGCTCGGGAGCTTCTGTGCCGTGCACCTTTTATTTGCCGTGATCTTCCTGTTTCCTGCACGGCAAAGGTTTCTTTGCCATGTTCCGAGAACCTGCGGCGCACGGCAGAGACATGCCCGCACGGCAAATATAATTTTTCCGGTAGTGATAGGAGATATATCTTGACAGGTTAGTGTGAGTACGACATAAGAATGAGGTTTTTGTTCCAAGTCAGATCTAATATAGAAGTCCAGACAGAAAAAAACTACAATTAATATTTTCACGTTGTTAAAAATCTTAATTGTAGATTGAAGATCCCATGGAAAAAATAATTTAGATGATGTTGCTTAACGTGGTGTCTCTATTAGGATCTCCATATGTTGCTTTTAGTATATAATAGAAGAGAATAGATGTGGAAGTTTGATCGGGAATACATGTGCTAATGCCCAATATGGGAAGAGTGAACAAGTACTTTGCAATTATGACCATTAATCCTTGATTTTCTGAAATTTACTTGGCACATTTACAGAGATCTGTAGTTCTTACCTACCGATTGAGTTTTTTGTCCCCTCTTGGCAACCCACCTGCGTAGAACAGCTAGAAGTCTAGAACCGATTCAGAGAATCAATCAACAATACAGCACCCGTACACATATTATGTGATCTGATGTACATATGAACACCAATAAGTTAATTCCGGTCGACAGCAGAAAGTACACGGTCTGTTTCACCGTCGATCCCCCACAGAAGGTCCCATGAGCCTGATCATCGGCCGGTTGGGTGGGCAAGTTGCGAGAACACCACACTGTTTGCGATGTCCGCCTCGTCCATGTCCTCGCTGATCAGTGAGAGCATCGCCGCGTTGGCGGCCAAGCTCTCCGCCATGGAGGGAGGGGGTAGGCTGCTGCCTCCAAAACTGTCTTCTCCCTCCGGTTTCCCCCCGTTCTCGAAGGTCTCCTGCATCTGCAGCGCGAACTCGAGGTTCCACAGCACGTCGCCCATGGATGGCCTGTCCACGCCATGGTCGGCAAGGCACTTCTCCGCCGTCTCCGCAAATTTCTTCAGGCAGTCCGGCGCGATCTTGCCCTTCAACAACGGATCGATGATCTCGTCCAATGTTCCTTTCCTTTGGCAACTCAAGGCGTGGTCAGCGAGGCTGACCTGCTCCCTCGGTAAGCTTGGGTTCAGCGCCGGCCGCGCGCAGAGCACCTCGAAGAGCACCACGCCGAACGAGTAGACGTCAGACTTCTCCGTGAGCTGCTGCCGCCGGAAGTACTCCGGGTCGAGGTAGCCGAAGCTTCCCTTAACCATTGTGCTGACGTGCGCCTGGTTCGGGGCCGTCGGACCGGTCTTGGAGAGACCGAAGTCGGAGACCTTGGCAACCCATTTCTCGTCAACGAGGATGTTGGTCGTCTTGACGTCGCGATGGATGATGGTGTACTTGGCGCCGGTGTGGAGGTAGTGGAGCCCTCGCGCGGAGCCAATGACGATCTCGAGGCGCTGCTTCCAGAGCAACGGCGGCTTGCCACTCTTGTAGAGGTGCTCGCGTAGCGTGCCGTGCGCCATGTAGTCGTAGACGAGGATCATCTCTCCGTCGTCCTCGCAGCAACCGATGAGCGAGACAAGGTGCTTGTGCCTGAGCTTGGAGAGCATCTCGATCTCCGTCTGGAACTCAAGCACGCCCTGCTCCGACGACGGGTTGCTCCGCTTGATGGCCACTTTGGTGTCGCCGTCCACCACGCCCTTGTACACCTTGCCGAAGCCGCCCACGCCGATCACCAGAGACTCGTCGAAGTTCTTGGTGGCTGACTTGATCTCCTTGAAGGAGAAGTGCCGGCACATGGCCGTGATATTCGGGTCGAGTGCCGCGCTCTTGCCGCCCGACGACTTGCTGGCGTTCGTTTGCGAGTTACCTCCGTACACAGGCAACCATCCAGACGAGTGCGACGGGCTGCTACCCAGTGCCTTGTTCTTCTTCCTCTGATATGCCACAAAGCAGATGGCGGCGACGATCCCGAAAGCGGCGGCGCCACCAGCAGCTCCACCGATAAGAGCCCCTACGTTGCTCGGCTTTTCCTTGAACCGCCCAAGCGTGCCATCCGACTCTAACATCATCTCTGACGGCTCGGGATTCGGCCCGGCAAGGTTTCCGGAGCTGTCGCTCATCTTGAAGATCTCCAGGCCATTGAGAATGGCGTCAAAGAACTGTGACTTCGATGTGGTGACAGGGTGCAGCGCGATCCACAGAATCTTGTCTCCTGGGTTGTCCAGCATGTGCACCGCGTAGTCCTTGTACACCGGCACGCCTTTGGCCCCCGTCCATGCGATGATATCGGCGGCGCTGCTGTCGCCGCTAACCATTGGAGTGGTGGCTGTCTTATTGTTGATGAAAATGTTGAACACGACCTGGTTCACCTTGTCCACATTTAGCCCGCAGAAGTGGAGCCTCACGAGGTAGGTGAAGTTGCCGTCCACCTCGAAGACCCATGTCAGGTTGTTGTTCTTGTTCACATCGTTGTTTGGGCCCATTGATCGTTGAGTGTCGTAGACGGTTAGGGGCGCAGCATACTCTGCTTCAGGGCTTGTGTACTTGAACTGTAAGGTGTCGTTCGCCTTGTAGGTGACACCCGTGGCGGCACCGTAGATGTACGGCGTGTCGTCGAACCACTCCCGGGTCAGCCCGGAATCGTTTGTGGCCGCGACATACGACCCGCCGACGTTGAGCCTGTACATGGTCTGCATGTTCCCGGCACTGACGTCCACGGACTGGCTATCCAAGCCGACCAATGGAGCTTGGTCGGCGAAGACATTCGGCATCGACACGATCTCGATGCCGTTGACGAAGGCGTAGGACGCGTTCTTCATGGCTGTCGGCGTGAAGGTGAGCGACAGCGAGCCGCTTGCTATAGGCGGAAGCGTGAACTCCCTCACAATGTACGCCTGGCTAAGGGCCTTGGCGGTGATGTAGACGCTGAAGTTGCGAAGGAGCGTGAGGCCGGTGGAGGTGGACACGGAGAAGAAGAACTGCTCGGCGGGGAGGTCGTGGTAAGCTGCCGGGTAGAAGTGGAGCCTTACCCAGTGTCGGTCCGTGTCCGCGACGGAGAATGTGTACGCGGTTTCTTTGGTGAAAACCCGCGCCGACATGTATGGCACCGGCGACGGCAGCGCTGGGTCCTGGACGTCCGCGGTCGCCATGATGGACGACTTCCCCCCGTCGGCGAGCCACTTGCTGTCCTTGTCACTGACCCATTTCCTCCCTTCGGTGTCCTGGCCGTCCTTGTCTGACCCACAGTTAACGACTATGGATTCCGTTGGCTCATACTTGCTCGCCTTGGCGAATATCACAATCCTGACCACCAAGAGGACAGCGAGAAGGACACCTCGGGGGGCCGCCATGGCCCTCGCCACCGAGCAATCACGATCACGGCAACCTTGAACTGCCAATGGAGATGCACTCTAGCAGAAGATCAGCTCAACAATTTTAATTGGACCATGCGGTGGCGATCGAGGCAATTCGTTGGGGAGGGAGAAGAACAGAGGTGTATGTGCCTCTGCGTTCTCCTCCTGGAAGGGGGGATGCTTGTTTGGGGCAAAAAGGGGGAAAGCGGAGCTTGACCAACGGGCGCGAAGCCGTTAAAGACGGGCATGCAGGAGCGTTTGGCGGGAACGGCTGCGCTGTCTGGTTTCAATTTGGCATTTCTCGTTCTGGATGCATGTCTGGCTCACCGCATGCTTAGGAAACTAAAAGCTCCTACCCCTCTAAAATGGAGAGGTAACCAAGACCGCGGTCCTTTTTTAGATAACACTCGATATCTCCTCTGGCTTCTGCATCGTGAGAGACACACAGTCCAAAGTAAAGACCCAAACTGACTATAGATACATCCAAACTACATCGGCACATGCCAACAGTTGTGGCATCATAAGTTGTTTCCGGAAAAACTAAAACTTTTTATTTCTGTTATGTAACTTCCCTTCGTGTCGCTTACATGGGTGACACTTGGAGTTGGCATGTTCTGTTAGGAGGCGAGACGCAGATTTTCTCCAACTTATATAGCGCACAACCTGGGACATTCATATAAGTTGGAGAAAAAATGTGTTTGCAAGCGAATATGAGCTTCTCAAACTCATTGAACGTTCAACTCTTTATATATGAGCTTCCACGATTGAACAGCCGAGATTTTTCGTTGTTGAACGTTCAATTATTGGCCGTTTAATCGCGGGAACCGACGGACGAGATATGGGTTGCACATCATATAAGTCGGAGAAGCTCATATTCGCTTGCATCTGCCATATATGGGAACTCGACAAGTTAAATCGTGCTCGTGTGCAGTGGCGGAGCTTCAGCCCGGCATGCCCGGGCGGCTGCCCGGGCTCCGGCTGTTTAGTTCCTTTGATGATTAGCTGAAAGTGCTAGCTTAAGTGAGAGCATCTTGGGGCAAATCATGTGGTAAAACATAGCTACATGTATATTTTGCCCGGGCTCACTGCTTGGGCTCGCTCCGCCACTGCTCGTGTGGTCAATTTTTCTAGGGGAATCGTGAGATTTTTTAATATAAAATAAAGTTTTACAATAAATAGTGATCGCGTGAAGGTACCGAACCACTTAACACAACATTGGACTCACGCTTCCCTATCTGCGCCAAACAATGCGCTACTATATTATAAAGTTGATCAACACGGAAAGTCTTTGCTCTCCAAGTAGATGCTCCATGAAGTTGAGTGATCCGGCAAGGAGGAGGTGCTGATCCGCTAACATGCGGTTTCAACTATGTCGGGTCCTCCTTTGTATATTGATCAAGTGGCATCAACCTCCTTCAGACTCTTCACAAAAAGAAAAAAAAAAATCCATTTTGTAAGAATCACCAAACCGTGATTGTCCCGGGCATTGCTCCCTGTCCCCGCCTCCTTGCTTAGGTTGTCCTAGACTGTTGGCATTCACTATGGAGGAGCCACGGGGAGGCGGGCTCCTCCACGAACGGTCGTCAATGTTGGTTCCCACGCTCTAGCTAGTGAACAACAACATTTTAACTCTTGTATCATGCTGATTTGCATTTGCATATTTGAACGCCACCTCATAGTTCTGCACGAACTGAACTGAGGAGGGATTAAGGCTCTGCTGCCACTATTATCAAATTATTCTACCTATTGTATCACGCTGATTTGCATTTGTATCTTTGAATGCCACCTCATAGTTTACAAGAACTGAACTGAGGTCGAGATTTAGGCTCTACTGTCACCATTATGAACCCTTCAAACAGGGCTTATTGCTATCGATATCAAATTATATGGTGCCACCCGGGCTAATAAAATAACATGAGCTTAACTCCTTTTCGGGCGGAGAGTTGGTAATCGGTTGAATAAATCCCTCCTCACCGGTTTTCCGCAAATCAGCAACGGGAGGAAGACAGCATACCGACCAGAGATTGTCTCTCAGCGCTATCGCTAGAGTGCAAGCAACTAGTGCATGATGCCCATCCACTACTTCCATCCCGCACACTAAACATGTAGGATTAATAGTGTTGATGCGCCGATGTAGATTACCCCCAACACAATTAGGGTATTGGTACTGACCTTCCATGCACAAACCCTTATCTTTTGGGGAACTAGAACTTTCCAAATATGATCCAAGATAAGGGTCACACATTTAAGGTGTACGGAACCTACTCAAATTGGATCCGAGTGGATCAAACCTATTCGGACTAGAGACGCGGATTGGATCCGAGTGGAACTAGGATCAGAGTCCTATCGGTTCACAAGTGTTGTGTGCCCAAGAGGATTTCTATAGACGCGTGTGACCAAGTGTTATGTTATATCGAGTTTTGGAAACCTAGCCACTACCACCTACAAGCCAAAGTTGTGCGATCAAATCTAGCAATCTATCGCTCGATGTTCCTCCATGTATGTGTGGATACCTTGAGGTGTTGTGCTTGCAACGCTTGAGTGAACCGTTCGTGCGATCGGCAAGGAGTTGTTCACGGGATTGAATGAGGAGAAGCAATAAGACTACACCACCCCGAGGCAGTACGTCGACTTTCCGCACCTATGTGCCTAATGGTAACCCTGAGACCTACTACCTCAGCATGTTCCTGACACTGCGCAATAGAATTTTCTATTTTTCCTAGTGTAGCATTCCGCGTGACCAACAGTGTGTCCATTGGGTGGGGGCGGGGGGTGGCGGGGACGGAGTTACTTCATATTAGGCTTCAACCCATAGCATCAAGCTTATAGGATCATGTTTCTCGTGTCGCATCCCTAGTGGTGATGAGAATTATGCATGATACTGTCGGATTGTGCTTCTAATGCATAGGCTGATATAGCATAATTCTGTGAAATGTCAGGGAGTGTAACATTCCTTACTTTTTTCCAGTCTGATTGATGGGATCAAATGGGTTGACAGTGTGTCAAATCGCAACCAATATCTTTAAATAGAAACCAATTTACAATGTTTATACAATTTGTGTTTGTTAGTGTTATATTGAGTTTTGTATTTTCATGTGGCCTTCAATACTTCCCATTTAGATCATTAGAATTGGCCAGGAAATTCTGTGCTCCTTGGAGGTACAGTCCATTTCTTTAAGATTATAGTCATGTTATTATAAAAGCCTTGTTATACTTGGATCTTACTTTTTTTTCATGTTATTACTAACCGCAAGTCCTTGTTCCAAATGATCTCTATAATGACACAAAATTGAGTGCCTAAGTCTAGTTTCTCTATAATGACACAAAATTGAGTGTCTAAGAGCATCTCCAGTCGCACCGCCCAAACGGCCGCCCAAACGGTATCCGGACGAGTGTTTTGGGAAGTGTCCGGGCGGACAGAAGAGTTTGGGGCCTGTGCTTCCCTAGTCGCACCGCCCAATTCTTCATTTTTTTTGCTTTAGGCATTATCACAAACAGTTCATGGGCGTGGCTGGTGCGGCGTTGTGGCCACGCTCGTCCGGCTTGGACGGCCAGCTCCAGCTCCAGGTCGACGTCGGCGCCGGCACGCACGACCGGAGGAGCAGGAGCACCTTGCGCAGCAAGGCGTCGGGTGCACGACGAGGATGGCGTGGAGCACGGCGACGACCAACGCAAGCTGCGGCCGGTCGTGCGACCGGCGCGTGCATGACCGGCCGCAGCAGCAAGGACGTCCTCCCTCCACCTTCCGTGCCCGCCGATCACCTCCGTCCAGCTCTGTGGCGCCCTGATCCGACTGCTATACAGTGATGCTGTGTGTCACCGGTTAAGCGATACAAACGGAGGTTACGGGTTTACCAATCCCCGGCCAAAACCTTTGGCAGGCGTTGCTGGGTACACCACACACCAACAACGCAACACCCCGAGTGATACCTTAACACGGGCACAACCCTCAATGCATAATAGAGAGATCAAGACTTGTGGAACAACTGGCACATCACAGACTCTACGACACAAAGCATTATAGTTCAACTCTTATAATAGAGAAAGATAGCAAATATTACAACCAGAGGTCACCGACCCAACAGTACAACAAGCGGAAGCGAATTAAGTTGTTCTAACAACAAGGTCCAAATTATGGCCTAAGAGGCCTACAGATAAACATTCCCAGCGCCAGATGTTCCGAGATGTCCCAAGCTGCCACCTAGGAACCCCAGACTACTCGTCGACTTCCACGAAGAACCCACCTTCAAGGTCGATGAAGTCCTCCTCTGAAATCAAATAAGCAACGTTGAGTTCGACGAACTCTGCAAGATTATTAGAGCTACTAGCTCGATGATTGGCTTACAAAGGTTGTATGGCTGTTTTGCATAAAGCTAGTTTTCTTTAGAAAAGACATAACTCCATGGTATCGACTAATCAGAATATTTTCAAAGGGGGTAAGAAGTAAACTCTTTTCCTCTGATCATCTTCAACAACCACCATCCATCACCACACCTGTCTACTAAGGCACCTCCCCGAATCACCCTCGAGGAAGTCAACCTTGCATTCTTGGTAGTACCTTTAGTACTCAGGTTTTAATCATTCCGTTCAAGTTATCCTATGATCTCGGAATCCGGCACCAAGTCGTCCTTAACCGTGGACACGGCTTTTCGAAAAGATTTACCCTGCAGGGGTGTACAAAGGGAAAGTCGCCGGAGTCCCGAAGGGGCTCTAGCTTCTTATCCACGCGTACCATCCGGCTCATTACCCGTACATGCCTGTACATTTGCTCTCTTCCTGGGAGAGCCGGCTGAGTGGGCGTGGCTACAACTTTTACCTCGCTTAAGACTAACCCAGGATCATCAGTGGTGATAGGACAAGAGGTGCCTCCAACACCCTGTCCCACGGCCACTTATTCTCCTGACGTCACCATCCTCATCTCAGTCTGGGCCACCATATTCATCGCACGTGCAAATGGAAAACCAAACTAGAGGACCCTCGGCTAGTCCGCCACAAGTTAGTCGGTCGACGAGGGTTCCATATACCCCACGCATGGTTGCACGCTCGGTCTTGGCTTCGAAGGGGAGAACTCGCAGTTAGGCGACGAGAACGAGACAACCCACCACATTCCATGTGGCCTCTCATCCCCGCCTTTAAGCATGTTTATTATCAGTACCCATATTTCTCCACCATCATCCTGACATTTCGTCAACAATTCCAACAACGAAATATCCACCGGACAACTAAGCATTTAACTAAGCATGGCTAAGCATATACAGTACATAGTTAAGTAACTCAGGCCAACCAAGCAATCCTATGGATATTAGGAGGGAACAGGTAATGACATCGGAAACAATAATGCAACTATAGGATACTCTAATCCAACCAAAGTGACATTTGGAACCACATGCGATAATATAGTGGAGAAAATATTTGCGGAAAACATAGGAGGAGACATGCTCAGAGGGGGGATTACGCTTGCCTTGTTCAGCAGGCTGGTAATACGGATCGTCAGGGTATTGTGGAGAAACCCCGACTCCTGGATCTATCGATGTATAAGAACACCGGAAGGCACAATCAAATACCACACCATATAAAACAAGTGCAATGCACAAGCACATGATGATATGACATTTTAAATGCACCATAGAATTATTAAACATGACCAACAAGTTAAATGGAGTCCCAATTATATTTATTGCATTATTTGGAATAATCCCCATATTTAAACTTAATGGAATTAGACATCTTTGCAAATGTACAGTACTGAAATATGATGCAAACATGCATGAATTTGGGGTTACTGTTTAGTTCATAATTTCAGGAGCATTTTGACATATTAAACACATTTTTCTGATTAACCATTAAAAAGTTATTACATTTCCAATATTGGATTTAGTGCTGCCATTTTAGTAATCCACCTTAAACAACACCAAAACTATTTATCCATGATTGAAAATTAAGGGAAACTTGAAGTACTTTTGTTGCTGAACATTTTGGTATACCACAATTAATTTTTGGATCAATTTTCATATGGTTATGAATTTCACAAAAACCAATTCATTTCTGCCATTTTACAAAAAGGCAAGAAATAATTATTTGCAGTAACCATTTCAACATGAACTTGTCATGAGAAATGTAAGGTTTCTTCCCCTGGTCATTTAGAGACCAAGTTTGTATTTTTCTGATCTATAATTAAAAAGATATGAATTTCCAAAATTGCATTTCTTTTCTGCCATTTTAAGTAATTCAATAAAACAGCAACTAAATGAATTTAGTGGGATGTGTGAGTTATACCAATAGACTCCATTCATTTTTCTGAACAATTTGACATATCATTTGCAATTTTTGGACTAGTATTCAAAAAGATATGGATTTTACAAGTTTATTTGCATTTCTGCCTTTTCTTTTATTTCTCAGAAAAATCGCACGGGAACGTTTCTCACTCAGCCCTGGGCTAGCCACAGCTGCTGACTGCTGGGGCCCATGCCACGCTGGCGTCCACGTGGGCAGGCAGAGGCCCACGGCCTCGGGTTGACCACGACGATGTCGGACGGGCGCGAACGCACGGCGGTGATCACCGGCGTCGTCGAGCACGGTCTCGTCGCTACGGCGTGCGCGGGGGCGAACTAAAGGGCGTTTTCGACGGTCGCGAACACGACGAGCCTATCTACGGCGGCGCCGCTACGTGGAGGTCACCGGAGATGACGGAAACATCCCCGACCTGCGGCGGTCGGCGGCGGTTCAACGGCGACTCGACGAACCAGAGGGGAAGGAAGGGGACTGAGATGTCCAGGAGGTGCGTTAGCTCACCCTCGACGCGTGGGAACCACCGGCGTGGACGGAGGAGGTCGAGGTTGGCGGCGATCTTGATCGGCGTCCGGCGGCCGGAGATGAAGAAGGAGACAATGCGGCGGCGATCCCGGGCTCCCCTTCTTGATTCCTTGGACGAGGAGGGAGAGGACGATGCGGCGGAGCTCCCTGCGGTGTTCGATCTGCTCTGCGGGCTCTCAGGCGACGGCGATTTGCGGCGGCGACCTCGGCTAGGTCACAGCCATGGTGGCGGAGGAAAAACGTTGAGAGGGGCGAGATATTTCGATGCGGAGAGAGAGCACGAGTGCGTGGTGTTCTTATCCACCTCGTGGTGGACAGCGGCGAGCAGGGGAGCAGTGGAGGGCGCGGCGGCGAGCTGGCGCGGCGGGAGCAGCTCGGCGCGCGCGGTCGCTACAGGAGAGGATGACGAAGACCGTTTTCCAGAAAACCCCCTAGGCTTATTTTCTCATTTACAAAAAGGTCCTTTTCAGCTATGTGTTAAAAGAACCAGTACTGTATTTGAATTAATTGGAGCACTTAAACATTTTAGAAAATTCTGAGAAAATTCATGTAGCCTTCCCATCCCATGTAGAAGCACCACAAAAATTGGGGTCGCCAAATAAAAAGTTTTGAACAACTTTTGTTCATAAGGTTGTGTTAAGGCATTTTTGGTTAATTTCAATTGCCATTACTTTAGAAATTTTAAAGCAAGTGCAAGTATTATTTTTGGAAACCTTGGAACTTCCTTGACAAATATGGAAGTTTATTTGAATTGGTTTTGTCACAAACAAACTCATTTGGATTTAGATTGTTTGGAAACAATTGTTGCCTTTGTTTCCATTTGTTTTTAATTTGTTTTCCAAATCTTTGTTCTAACTTAAGAACTAGAACCAATGATGCCATGATGCATGCATGAACAGAAAAAGTGAAAATTTGGTTCAAATTTTACAGTACCAAAAGTGTGGCTGTTACAAGCTCCAGCTCGGCCCAGCGCACGGCACGGCGTCGAGCGTCACGACACGGCGCACGGCAGGACGGCCACGACCAGCGCAAGCCAGCACGAGGTCAACACCGGCGCCGGCGTGCACGCGTGGAGTTAAGCTCGGTGACGCCGCCGTCGGCTGGTCCAGCGCCCGTCCTACGGGACGCCGCCGTGACGGTTCCCGCCCACCGTCTGCTTGCCCGTGTCTGTGTCGTCCACGGCGCCGACCTCGCCGTCCACCCCCGCAGCCTCGTTTCCTCCGCCGCCGCAGACGTCGTGGGAGAGCGGCCACGCCGCGCGAGATCAAGGCGACCGGTGACCGGTTACTTCCTGAGCTCACCGGGAAGAGGAGGCGTGGCGCGAGCTCGCAGGGGTAGAGGAGATCGGAGACGGCAGCCGGGCAGAGCGCCCGTGCGGATGGGATGGAGGAAAGAGGAGAGAAAAGAAAGGGATAGAGGAAAGAGAAGAAAGAGGAGGCACGTGGAGTTTGCTGAGTGGGTCGCGCGGACGAGAGTTTGTGTCTGGGGCCGCCCAAGGCCTCCCCATTCCAAGGGCTTCATGTGGCGCTGCCGGACAGAAAAGTGGGCGCTTCCGGACGAAATTTGCTTTTGGACGCCGTGAGTGGAAGCAAAAATCTGTCCGGCACGCCCCAAAGGTCGGCCATTTGGGCGCCCCGAGTGGAGATGCTCTAAGTCTAGTTTCTCCGAGTTCCTCCATTGTAGTTGAAGTCCTGTTGGTGTGCCTTAGTACAGAAAAATAAAAATTGCACAAGCATTATTTTAAATTGATGACCCTCCCTCTAGGTGCCATCGACAATCAGGAATGAAGTACCGAAACCTTTTTATGAGGTTCTGATCACGACTCGGTCTTAGCCCAATAAAACCACTAAACCAACCCGAACAAGACCGTGTGGTTGGTTTTTATGAGAATGTCTTGTAAGATGCGAGGGATATCTCCACCCACATTTACTCCCTCTATAAGAAGAATTGGCAAGGCCTCAATCTGAGATTGGGTTACATGTGGAGGGATTGCCGGTTAGGCCCTGACGAGAATGCAGAGCTCACCCTCCCATTCATAACCGAAGAGGGTGGCCAAGCGGTTATGGAGATGAAGCCTAACTCGGCTCCCGGACCAGAAGACACTCTGGTATCTTTGTTCTAGAAGTTTTTGGAGCATATTCAGGTGATGATTATGATATTATTCTCCAATTTAGGCGAATCACTATAACCATTGTTATCCGATGACTCCTGATATTTCAAGACAAAGTGCGGACACTTAGCTAGTACTCCGTAGGATATAAACCTAAGAAAGAAGGTAAGAAGAAATCTGTTGAATATACGGGACCATGAGAGCCAGAACACATGGCTAGGGAAATCTATTTCTAGGATTCCACGGAGCTCCACGTGGTGTCAACGCATCCCACAATCGTGGAGGACCAAGGAGACTAGAGGAAATCAATGGACGTTGTCAGCTCCAAGACCAAAGGCCGACCACCATTTCCGACGCCGAGGACACCCCTATAAGATCCCAACATCCTACCCCGTATCGCTACTCTCTCCTTGCCTTGGTGCGCGCCGCTCCATATATTGTTTCGCTGCCGACCACCGGCGAGAAACCCAACAGAATAGAATAAAGCATGGGGCCAGCCAGCACGCGGCTCGTCGTCCTCGTCGCCGTGGCGTTACTGTCCGCCGGCTTCGTCCCACCGGCGACCGCGAAAGGGAGAGGGAAGCGGGGCGGCCCCGTCAACCCAAAGGTCGCCGGCATCTGCTCGCAGACCCCGTTCCCGGTGGTGTGCAAGACTACGGCCGGGAGGCACGCGTCCAAGTACCGGGTCATCGACAACCAGGCCGTGCTTAACATGCAGGTCGACGCGTTCGCCAAGAGAACGGGGGCCGCCCGGAAGTACGTCTCCAGGGCGTCCCGCAGGGGTTCGCCGGCACAGACTCAGGCACTGAGCTTCTGCGACACCATGTACATGAACACCCAGGACACCATCGGCGCGGCACAGCGAGCCATCACCTTCAAGGACAAGGGCACGGCCAAGATCATGCTGCAGCTCGCCGTGCAGGACTTCCAGTCGTGCGACCGGCCGTTCCAGCAGGCCAGCATCCCAAACCCAATGCTCAAGATCGACGCAGAGCTCAGCCAGATGGCCAGTAACTGCATGCAACTAGCCAACATGATGTGAGAGTCATGCCTGGAGCATGCATGAGATGGTCACCGCTGGCAGAAGAAAATGTAAGGATATGCAAGGACTCGAGTTTACCATTCTGTTATGACAGAAGATCCTTTACTATACTGTAATATTTCATTTCCTGGCAAATTGTTTTAATTATCTTTACCCGACCTGCATTTGGTGAGTAGGTCTTAAAATGAGGAGAAGGGCGTTTTTCATTTGTCATTCTTGACTGGTCTCGCTTCCTTTTATCGATTTCTTCTTAATTTGCTTTGTGTTGTTTTATATTTCGAATACTGAAATTTGTATTTGATTAGACAATAGGTTCTGTGTTCATACATCCTATTCTTGTTAAATTAGCTAGTACACTGGAAAATCCTTCCGTTTCAGTGGTTTCCTGGGTGCATGAGGCCGCATAACCTTGGTGTAAACAAGCTTTTCAATTAGAGGAAGTATCAGCCAGGTGGCTCGATCTTATGGCTTATCCTAAACAACGACAAGTAAACGGATCATAGTAGCATCTACTATCTGAATGTACAATCCCAAGATTATCAACATAAGCAAAGGAATTGTTAACCAACCCCGCAAGTACGCTGCTTGTCATGTAACATAGCTACGATAGGACCCAAACCATAGTTTCAAAATAGAATTTATCGGTTACTGGGCAGAAAACTAAACAAGAGAAGAACTAACTACGAACTAAACAAAACTAAAACGTGAGACAAAACTAAATTACTTAAAGCAAGAATCAAGAGAGCAACAGTAACATTTAGGTCTAGGCATCACCAATACTAATTTGGCGATTGATGGAGTCATTCTACTATCACAAACGTTTTTCAAATTATAGAAATTCGTAGAAATATAAAATAAGCCCAAAAATATTAAATCAAGTTTAGGAAAAAAGAAAATTACAGTGGTGTATATTTTCCATGTGAGACCCAAACAGGTTGAATCCAACTGAAATATAGTGAAACTAAATTTTAAATTCAAGTATGTGTTAATTAAAATTGAAGTCTAAAAGCATTATAGAATTTCAGTTTAAGCTTCAATTAAATCAACATTAAATATAGAAATTTCTTATCTTCGTTTGCAGAAAAGGAACTTTTTTAAAGCCTCGCACCATGATATTATATACAAATGCATGCAAACTCCTGATCTCTTTCAATATTTTTGTTTTGCTACAAAAGGATTCGACAAAGAAATAAGGAAAAGAAAGAGGGGTAATCCCCGACCTAATAATCGATATTAAGGTAGATAAAGTTAGTTCCCTCCTGGCGGCACGATTTGATGTTGCTCAGGATTATGAGCAGCCTGCTGAGGAAATGGTGGCCTGTTCTCTTGTATTGAGGGACCTCTCTGCACTGTTTCTCTTCGCTCAACTTGCATAGTTTCTCGTCGCCTATCATAGCGAGGACGGGGTCTACTCCTTACCTGCTGCCTCTCAGTGAACTGAAATTGTGGCCTATGAATCACTTTGCCATCTACGAACAGATCACCTGCTCAAAGTAGTTGCCTAATATAAGTACAACCGGATAATCATAGCATATATTTGGGTGGAGAAGAGAAGTTCAACCATAAGACATAAAACTGAAAGCAAAGAAACAGTAGGTGCACAAGCAGGAAGAACATCATTCAGAACTGATCTCCCCAACTTGTACATGTAGGCAGATGTACTACAATACCACCATCCCATCTTTATAAAAAAAAAATCCTTGCACAATCTCAGGGTACATTGCAGGAGTGGTTTTGTATTTTCTTACGTAATATGATGAAAGGGTCAACGTCAGGTGTGGAAGTTTCGCCTAGCCTAACACATGAAAGCAGTAGGACAATGAATACAGAAATAAGTAAAACTAGGATTACTAACCTCCATAATCCTTATTAGGCACATCCAAATACGAATCAGGTAATACCCAAAGAACTCCAGGCAATCCTTAAGAAGCAGAAACATCAACAATACAAAGTTCAGTCCAAACGTGATTCTGTGACAATATCTTGCAGAAAAGTAGAGCCATGAAATTTTCACCTTTAACTTTGTATGATAGCTCCTCCGAAATCAACGCACCAAACCCTGTGTACGTTGTAGTGCATACTGAGTAGATCTTCTTCTTTGCCTCCTCCTCACTGCACAAAGGAATTACAATAAATATCCATTTACTACTTATAATAGCATGGAAAGTCGTTACAAGAGTGCACATCAACCAAGAAGAATGGACTACAAGACTGTTATAGCCTAGAGTTAGCAGTTAGAACATGATGTATAAGTTTTAAACGTATACAAGGATTGATAAAGTACTGAGGGGCACTGTTTCTGTAAACAATGGACATACTCACAGTGTGACAAGCAAGATGCAAGCGGCACCGCTCAGACAGCTACCGAAAAATAGATTGTATTTTTAGGGAATGAGAACGGTTTAGGTAAAAAGTTAGATCAGTTTTGTTAGTCAAGTGTAAATCATATTTCAGGGAACAGCATGTACCCCATCTATCAATCAAAGAATGAAATAAAAGAAGTCCCCTAAGCCCTGTTTGACATCAGGGACAAGCCTTGCAGTCAGATTGACAAGAGTGAGTGCCCCTATCTCTTGTATTCAAAACCCACACTCACCCAACCTAACCATCTCGAACCAACAAACAACAACAAAATCAATGGCGGATTGGCTAAGACCGGACCACGGAATGCGGGGGCGTAGAGATGAGCATGGTGAGTTTCTATCCAGTAATCTAAGCAAGTTTATCCCTCTTCTATCTAACAAATTATATACCCTTCAAGGGTTTCCGAAAATCTAAGCAAAGCGAAGGCACATGGCGCCAGCCTCCAACCTGCTTGACGCCAGGGCAACACCATAATATCCTTGGCTATGGCTTTTGTGCATGACACTGAAAACCTGAGTTAACGAAGAAGAAAGCCTGCCCACACATGGTGATGTGCCTAATATGCACTAACACATGTTTGTATTTTTTATAGCCAACATAAGGTAGAATAGTTAATTCAGGTTGATTAAAGGGAAGAGATACTGCGATACAAAATTAGAAGAAAAATGCAAAAAGTCCCACCACTCAAGCAGAAGTGGTAATACTGATTGGGATTATGAAAGATCCACCCTAGTCATAAAGAACGGATATGCCTGAAGTTGCATCACCCCAAAAGCCTTATTTACTTCTAGTGTACTTGAGTGTATTTGAATTGTATTCAAGGGGATTGGAGGGGGGTATCCCTAATCCTCAAAAATCCCGATAGTTCATTTACCAAGCCGGTTACGGATGGGCTAATCCCAAGATATCACTCACAAACCGCCTCATTTTTGTGTAGATTAAAAACACTAGACCATACTAGTGTACTTAGATGGAAGAGTATTTGTGGCGATTTTACGGAATTGGGTGAAAGGAAGGATTTCACCATATCCCTTCGGGATAATATTACATTCCTAGTAAGTATATTTTTAGTGTATTCAAGGGATTAGAGGGGATTATGCCGGATCCCAAGAATCCCAATATTTCGTTTACAAGCTGCTTTTGGATGAGATGATCCCAAGATATCCCCGCCCACAAACCCTTTCATTTTAGTGTAAATTAAAAACTCCACCATACTAGTGGATTCAGATGTAAGAGGTCGTTTGGTAGCCATCATTTCGAGCCGGGATCGTGGAATTTATTTGTGATTCCATATCCAACCTGTTAAGCTGTCATGGAATTGGACAAGCCATTTCATTTGGAATTCCAGCGAATGCCTACTGCATGCTATGTCAATTCCTATCCCTAACCCTGTCATTTACTTGCCAAATGAAATGAAATGATGGCATCAATTTCTTTTCACCAGTTGAAATGAAATGATTGGTGCCAAACAAGCTCTAAGAGTATTTAAGGGGATTGGGTGAAAGGGAGGGTTTCACCAAATCCCATCCAATCCCCAATCACATTGGGGATGAAATTACACCCCTTGTACAAGGCCTAAGTAAGCTCGTGTTCACGGCGACTGAGAACACGTTCAATGAATCTAAATAAAAGCAGACTGATAATGGCGAACGAGATTAAAATCGATCCATATTATTAGTACTCCTTCAATTCAACAGAGTTATTAAACACCTAACATTGTATGGCGAGCCAAGTGGGGGCCGTAAGCACCTAACATGGGACTATGTCCATGATCTGAACCAGATGATTGCTCTCCCGTGGCTGCTAGCGGGAGATTTCAATAAAATCATGTACGGGCATGAAAAGGAGGGAGGAAACTTGCGTCCACAGAGTTGTATGCAAGCTTTCAGAGACTGCATGAATTCATGCAATTTGGAGGACTTGGGTTTCAATGGTGATAGATTCACCTCGAGGAGAGGCCAAATAAGGGAACGCCTGGACCGTGCGGTTTGTGATCCGAGATGGTCAGCGATGTTTCCTTTGACAGGGGTGGCAAACGAGGAGTTTGGAAAGTCAGATCACAGGCCAGTATTAATCAATACTGAATACAATGCTGGATTGCAGGAAAGAAGACAGTAGGGTCCTTTGCATTTTGAAGCACGATGGTTGTGCGAGGAGTCGATAGAAAATATCATACAAACAGCGTGGGAACGAGCTAAGCAGTTGCATGCGGAGGCTTCGTTAAGCGAGCAGACCATGCATGTGCATGAGGCGCTACACAAGTGGGACAGAGGAAAGGCCCAAGGAGAAGGCTGAGAGAACTGCAGAAAGAACTAAACGAGGTTATGTCAGGGCCTCTATCAGATGATGCGATTGATAAGCAAAAAGAAATCCAGCTGAAGATGGAAAACTTACTCGAGCAGGAGGAGCTTTATTGGGTTCAGCGTGGAAGGGTTAATTAGCTCCAGAATGGGGATTTAAACACATCGTTTTTTCATCGGTCAGCAACAGCCCGGCGGAAGCGAAACTACATAAAATCCCTAAAGACTGAAGCGGGTGATATCGTGGAGGACCAGGACCAGCTGCTCTCCCTGGCAGCTGGGTATTTCACAAACTTATTCACGTCCGAAGTAAGAGATCCTGTATACGAGGTCATCAATAAGATAGAGCCGACTGTATCTCCAGAGATGAATACAAAGCTATTGGCGCAGTACACAAGGGAAGAGGTCAGGAAGGCCATGTTTAATATTGGTGATTTGAAAGCTCCGGGACCAGATGGGCTACACGCTGTATTTTACAAATGATTTTGGCACATTATTGGGGAAGACTTGACGGATGAGGTCCTTCTAGCGGTCAATTCCCATACTATCTCGGAAGGGTGGAACAATACTACTACTGTATTGATACCAAAGGTGGAGAGCCCGGAGTTTATTACTCAGTTCAGGCCTATAAGTCTATGTAATGTGGTGTACAAAGTGATTTCTAAATTGATTGCAAACAGATTGAAATATCTCCTCCCCGAGATTATTTCCCCAACACAGAGCGCATTCGTGCCAGGGAGACTTATCACCGACAATGTCCTAGTGGCGTATGAATGTTACCATTACATCAAGAACAAGAAGGTGGGGAAATATGGTACTTGTGCGGTGAAACTTGACATGCACAAGGCTTATGAAAGGGTAGAGTGGTGCTTTCTAAAACATGTCCTGCTTCGGTTGGGTTTTGATACTGGATGGGTTGATCTCATAATGGCTTGTGTCTCCTCGGTGAGATACCAGGTTCGACTCAATAATATTTTATCTGATTATATTTATCCTTCCAGGGGCCTCCGCCAGGGGACCCTCTCTCACCGTACTTGTTCTTGTTGTGCACGGAAGGATTATCTAGCTTATTGAAATTTGGTTTCATGCCTGGGAGGTCTACCATGGAAGCCATCTTCTTGGTACGACAACTTATGGAGAGATACAGGGAGAAGAAGAAGGATCTTCATATGGTGTTCATTGACTTGGAGAAGGCGTATGATAAGATACCACGGAATGTCATGTGGTGGGCCTTGGAGAAACACAAAGTCCCAACAAAGTACATTACCCTCATTAAGGATATGTATGATAATGTTGTGACAAGTGTTCGAACAAGTGATGGCGACACCGATGACTTTCCAATTAAAATAGGACTGCACCAGGGGTCAGCTTTGAGCCCTTATCTCTACTTTGGGGATGGATGAGGTCACAGGGGATATACAAGGAGATATCCCATGGTGTATGCTCTGTGCGGATGATGTGGTGCTAATTGACGATAGTCGGGCGGGGGTTAATAGAAAGTTAGAGCTGTGGAGGCGGACTCTAGAATCGAAAGGTTTTAGGCTTAGTAGAACCAAAACTGAGTACATGAGGTGCAGTTTCAGTACTACTAGGCACGAGGAGGAAGAGGTTAGGCTTGATGGACAGGTGGTACCTGAGAAAGACACCTTCCGATATTTGGGGTCTATGCTCCAGAAGGATGGTGATATCGATGAAGATGTGAGTCATCGAATCAAAGCTGGTTGGATGAAGTGGCGCCAAGCTTCTGGCGTCCTCTGTGATAGGAAAGTGCCACAAAAGCTAAAAGGCAAGTTCTATAGGACGGCGATTCGACCTGCGATGTTGTATGGCGCAGAATGTTGGCCGACCAAGAGACGACATATCCAACAGTTAGGTGTAGCGGAGATGCGCATGTTGAGATGGATATGTGGCCACACAAGAAAGGACCGGGTTAGGAATGATGATATACGTGAGAGAGTTGGGGTAGCACCAATTGAAGAGAAGGTTGTCCAACACCGTCTAAGATGGTTTGGTCATATAGAACGTAGGCCTCCGGAAGCGCCATTGCATACCGGACGGATAAAGCGGGATGAGAATGTTTAGAGGAGTCGTGGTAGGCCAAACTTGACATGGGAGGAGTCTGTTAAGAGAGATTTGAAGGATTGGAATATCACCAAAGAACTAGCTATGGATAGGGCTGCGTGGAAGTTAGCTATCCATGTGCCAGAACCATGACCTGGTTTCGAGATCTTATGGGTTTCAACTCTAGCCTACCCCAACTTGTTTGGGAAAAAAGGCTTTGTTGTTGTTGTATTGAAATTTGAAGAAAGTAATGGGAATTTAATGGGAGTCAGAGTTTGTAGGGGTGCCCTGCGGTCTCACACCTCTTGTTCGCTGCTGATTCACTCATTCTGATGAGAGCGGATGCTACTAATGCTACCAGCCTGCGACGCGCCTTGGATGATTATTGTACCGCATCTGGTCAGCTGGTAAGCGAAGCGAAGTCAAGCATTTTCTTTAGCCCATGTACTAATGTGGATACTAGGGTGGAGGTATGTTCAATCCTGAATATTATGACAGAGTCGATTACGGATAAATAACTTGGTCTACCCCCTTTGGTTGGGGTGGATAGGTCGGACTGTTTCCAACATATTGTGGACAGGGTATCTGGGTATGTAAACTGCTAAATGGATGGAAGGAGAGGAATCTGTCTTTTGCTGGTAAGGAGGTTCTTTTGAAAGCTGTCATTCAAGCTATTCCGGCTTATGCCATGTCGGTATTCAAGCTGCCCAAACAGATAATCAAAGGGATAATAACTGCAATGTCCCAATTCTGGTGGGGAGATGATGACCAGCAAAAGCATATGCACTGGTTTGTATGGTGGAAAATGTGTGTCCCCAAGAGACAAGGAGGTATGGGCTTCCGAGATTTACATTGTTTCAATCTTGCTATGTTGGCCAAACAATGTTGGAGATTAATTGCTCAACCTGATTCATTGTGCGCATCGGTCTTGAGAGCCAAATATTTCCCTACGGGGGACATTCTTAATTGTGCTTTGAAGAAAGGGAGCTCTTACACTTGGCAAAGTATTTGGGCAGGTATACAAACTTTTAAACGTGGCCATATTTGGAGAGTTGGGGATGGTGCAAATATAAATATAAGGGATGATCCTTGGGTCCCGAGTAGCCCCAACAGAAAAATTGCGACAAGGAGAGGTAATATTTTACTTACCCGGGTAGAGGAACTTATTGACCGGGACACCAATTCTTGGATGAAGAATTTATTCGGGGAGTTTTCTGGCCTATTGACGCTCAACGGATTCTTAATATCCCCTTGGTGAGAGGAATGATGGAGGATTTTATCTCATGGCATAATTCTAAATCCGGTGTGTTTTCTGTCCGTTCTTGTTACTCTTTGGAATGGGAGCACCAGCATGGCGCTAAATTAAGAAGAACCAGTGACTATGGAACATCCTCTACGTTGCTGGTCTGGCGGACAGTGTGGGATCTTAATGTACCAGCAAAGATTAAGATACATAGTTGGCGTACATTATTGGGAGCCATTCCATGCAATGGAGTACTAGCGAACAGACATATGCAGCTGAGTTCCCAATGCACTCTTTGCAAGACCGACTGTGAGAGCATTCGCCATGCACTTTTATATGTCCAAGAGTACGTGAGATCTGGAGCCTGCTAGGAATGAACGAGCTGGTAACTAAAGTATGTAGCCTGGAGAGGGTGGGTGGTTCGGTCCTTGAATCACTTTTACGTGACCGAGCAGCAAAAGCACCTCTGATTCCCAAGGTGGACAGGAATGATTTGATCGCAACTGCTATTTGGTATATATGGTGGGAACGTCGGCAGGCGACACACGGCGAGATGGTTCAGGCTCCACCGAGAACAGCTCAAGCGATAATGACACTTGCTCTAAACTATTCAAGGGCGAGGAAGAGTAAGAAGGGCATAACGAGGCATGGATGGACTAAGCCTAGGGAAGATTTTGTCAAACTCAATGTTGATCCGCTTTTAGTGCTGATTCTGGTACCGGGAGCACTGGTGCAGTTATCCGAGATGAACGAGGTCATTTTTTGGCTGCAAGTTGCCGTGGCTTGCCGTTTGTTTCAGATCCAGCGACAGCCGAAGCTCATGCTCTTCGTGATGGTCCTCTTTTGGCATGCCAAGTTGGGTGCAACCGAATAGAAGTGAATTCTGATTGCATGGAGGTGATTGATGTCATGAAGGGTGGAGGGAATTCTCTCGGACCTGCTGTGGCTATATATGAAGAATGCACTTTCTTTTGTCGTAATTTTACAGAAATTTCATTTTCTCATTGCCCTAGGGAAGCCAATATGGCGGCACATGTGTTAGCTAGTCATTCGGAGGGGCCATTGTTAACTGTATGGCAAGAGGAACCTCCTGATTTTATTTGTGCTGTAATAGCGGATGATGTATCAATAATTCCTAAGCAATAAAGTATGCCTGATTTAAAAAAAAACAGAATTATTAAACAAATAAAATCAGAGAAGTCCGTATACCTTCCGAGGACAGCGGTGAGGGTCTTGACGTAGGCGGCTACCATGTCTTCCTCAGTGGGCTTGGGCTCGGTGGGGAACTCCATGACGATGAGCCAGTGCTCGTAGTCGCAACCATCCAGCAGGATAGTCTCCTTGGGTGGCCGGTTGCTCCAGTTCGGGGACGGGTCGTTGAGCGGAGAGTACCCGGACTTCCCCGGCAACGCCGTCTTCGCCCCTCGCGATGGCGGCGCCAACGGAGAGAGGTGGGGCGAGGAGCCAGCGGCGGCGGCAGCTGCGAGAGAGGGAGGCGACGGGGGAGCGCGCGGGAGGAGAGGAGGAGGGCGGAGAGCCCGCGTCGTGTTCCTGCTGCAGCCGCCATGGTTGGGGATTTTGGGATGGAAGATCGGGGGGCGAGGGTTTGCACTTGGCAGTGCGCTAGATAGATGCGTTGCGCAGGTTTGGGTTTAACGTGGTCAGTGCATCAACACATTTTACAAGTTGCCAAAAAAAATACTATCTCCGATATATATTTTTTTTTTTTTGCGAAAGGGATGATATATTAATTCTCCAAACTTACAGAAAGGTCCAGAAACAAAGGAAAAATTACAAGGAAGCCCTCTGGATCCCGACGACGACGAGCCGGAGCTGACGATGGCGCGCCGCTGCTGAAGCTCCCCAAACATTGGATCGCCGGAGCCCACCACACCGCAGACGGGAAGTCACCGAGCACCGCCTCCGAAGAGACTACTGCCGGAACGCCGGCGCCGCCGCGAAGAACCTCTGTATCATCCTCTTATTGAACTGCATCCAGATCCACCGCATACCTGGATCTGGCCGTGGTGCAGGGAAAATCGCGCGCAGGTCGGTGAAGCCCCTGGGAACGCCACCGCCGGAGGGGATCTGCGCGGACAACAGACGAACCAACAGCACCTCCGCCTCCGATATATAATGTCTCGCAGTTTTGAACTATCTATCACGTCGTCAGATTCAAATCAAAGTTTGAACAAAAAAATGTCAGTGTGTTAATAGGTCAAATTTGTGGTTCACTTCCAAATAACTAGTATTCGTAACATGATTTGACTTTTTTGTTTCACGAGTTGTAGACTGAATTTGAATCCTCTTTCCTTGAGAAATCTCAAAGCTTGATGCATTGATGAAAATAGTAGAGTTACAACTCTACAAGTCTAAGACTAGGTTGACACAACCTATCACTCAAGACAAGGCTGCGAATGACGACCACAAGACAAAAATTACAACTCATGTCATGAAAAATTTACATTGTGTCTTGATGCTAAATTATTTTGGATTGAAATATTGTGTGTACATGGTTCAGCAATTCTTGAGATGAATATAAGGACATTAACATATAATGTTCTAAAGAGATGGATTAGAGAAGCACATAACAGAAACATAAAAGATAGGAAAGGAAAAATATGGTACAAAATATAAAATTGAAAACTCAACTACTGTAAAATAATTTATGTCTGAAACTTCATAATTTTAGCATATAAAGTAACTAACTCTCTAGTGTATTCTTTGCTGTTAGAGAATGCAATTGATTTTTTTTCAAGGATATGAATGCAATTGATTTCATTGTTCCGCAACTAGAGGATACACACAGTGCAACTACCAACGCTACGAAAAACCAGGTAATGCCCAAGAAAATGTTGACCCACGTATGCAGCACACAGATGACTTTCTTGGTTCTTCACGGCTAAAGAAAAACAGCTTCAATCGACAAATTTAAGGAGAAAGAAAACTTGACACTCAATAGTTTACGCAAGGGCTAGCACAACCCAACTAAAGCTGCCAAACCCAAAGAAGCAAATGTATGCTGCAAGCTATACATGATACGTAGTTACCCTTCATTTTTAAGCTAATCACTAGAATTTTCATCGGCAGCGACAAAAGAAAAATGATGGCAGCAAACGCCATCATCAGTTTCACCCAGCTCTTGACATCTCCCCTCTTATGATTATGATCTTTATAACGAAGATCTGTTCTAGCACCTACAAGGTTGTTAGATAGTATTTTGGACAGGGCTAACAGTAGTAATTTGGATTCTAGGGCTAAATATAGTCTTTTGTACAAGTGAAATGACCTGATTTAATTATTCAGTAAGGACATATTGTTGCTGCAGAATATGAATGTTATATTCAGTTTTTCTTGTATAAACCTTTACATAAATAGTTGAATTTTCCCTTTTACCGGTTCTTGTATCTTGCTGCAATCTGGAGCTTCATGCATTGTTGTTTCTGTTGCTTCTTGGGACAGCTGAAAAATGCTAAGTCTGAAGCATTTTGCCTTTGTTTCATATGTGCCGTTGGATGAATATTGCAGACTGGATACGTGCCTCAGCCTCAGTTGTTGGCTGTCCGCGCATGGCATATTATAGTACCTCCATCACAGTTTATAAGGCACACACGCAGTTCAAGAAAAAGTTTGACCATTAAATTTGACCAACAAAATATACATTATATGTAACAAAAATTATACCATTGGATTTATATTGAAAAGAAATTTTTAATGATATAATTTTTGTGATATAAAATTTAATTTTTATTGACTAAATTAGTGGTCAAAGTGTGTTTTTGAACTACGTGTGTGCCTTATAAACTGTGATGGAGGGAGTAACATTTTTCATGGAGATAATGATTCTAGCTTGCTTGTGCCATCAAGACTATCAAATGATTGCATCTTCCGAAAACTAGGCCTTTTACCTCTTCAAGAGAGATTCAGCAAGTCAATTAGGGGTGGAAACTGGTAGTGGATAATCCGAATTATTCGACATTCGTATTCAAAAAAATAAAAATGGATGTGAAATATCCAAATTCGGACGAAAAAAATTACAATTGTGGTAATGAATTTTGAAGTAACGGGAATATGGAAATGGATATATCTATATCCGAATAAAAATATGTTAGCTAATTTTAGTAATTAGCCCAATATGCCAAGTAACAAACTTAAAAATAATAAGTGGTCAAATATATTTTTCTGTGAGTGAACTTGAAAATTGAAATTATTGTGTATTATATCACTATATTTATCTTTGTACCGTTCTATAGTTGACTCATTATAAGACAAAAGTCTATTATTTCGTTATATTTGTTTCTGAACTGAGAAAACATCCAAATCGCATTGGTCTTCGAGTAACATTTGATCCGTATTCGTATTCAACAACATATGTATTCGTTTTGAAAATATGGAAACATGTGTAGTAAGAACACGATCTAATCCTCATCCCATCCGTTTCCACCCATACATGTATGCCATTTTCAAAAGCATGCACTCAGCAGGACGTGGTCAGAATTTCAAGGCCGATTACACTTTCCAAAGAATCACAATGATGTGCAAACTATATACACTTCATAGAAATGAATGAATAATCTAAATTAGATGCTGGGAATCAGAGACAAAACTAGAGATCAGAATGCAAGGGTTGTTACAACGAGACAACCGTAAGATAGTGTTGGGACAAAACTTCTGCAGGCTAGAACCAGATAGGCTCCTAACTGTTTTCTTCAGAACTACCACAAGCTAGAGCCAAAGCGCGCTCATGGTATTGCTGTTTCGGTTTCAAGATGGTTCCCATTCTCAAGGTGCTTTCCATTCATTTGTGTCCGTGGTCTCTGCAGACAACAACAAAAAATAGCTACTCAGGTTCAGAGATTATGCATCAGTTGAATTTTTAATAATTAGAAAAAAGGGAATCTGCTATAATATTGTGATGCCATACCCGATCAGCAGCATCAACAGAGTTCACATTCAGCAGTCTAGTGCTTTCTTCTTTCAATTTGCTGTCTTTATCCTTCACACTCAAAGGTAGTACTGATACTGATCCTGCTGATCGATCAGGAAGCTCTGCATGAAAAAAAATAAAGTAATCTGAATACATAGAGAAATTTTTTGAACATTAGAACTGAAAATGGAACAGGACTAGGGTTTTACCTGGAAGTTTTTTGTCTATAAAGAATACAACAAGATTCACTGTATACCTGCATAGAGAAGATACATCAACAGCAGCAAATGGAAGGAATGGCGGGTACAGCTACGCTAGTGGAATAGTTACCCACCATGCAACAACAACATCAACACTGTAGTGCTTGCGAGAAGCTACTATAAGAAGGCTCTGAACAACAGCGATGCACCATGCAATCACCTTTATAAACCTGAAACGAAAGTAAAATACACAAGTTTAGCATCCATTTCAGACATTGGCTGAACTTGGAAACACCCACAAACATATTTTAAAACCTCACCTTATACTCCCATATTTCTGGTAGGTTATGATGAAGACTAGAGTAAAGATCATGTGGGATGAAAAAATCAAGTCACCGCATCCATAAATTACACCTCTTGGGACTGCGGTCATGTAACACAAATTAATGTCAGATATTCAGAGAAAAAAGACCAGCAGGTCAAATTGTTTGTTCAAGAAGGTGAAAGCTGCATCTTACAATTAATGAGAAGCACCTCAGCTGCACTGTGAGGGGGTGGTAGTCTGGCAAGAGGTGAACCCTGTGTATAAATGGAAGTACACATAAATGAACAATAGCGCAGAGTAACAAACTTCAACTGGAATCTGCCTTTCTGAACATTACTTTTCTCGAACATTTTTTGAATATAAATTTAGTTCCCTAATAAACCACCTTACCTCACGGCAATGATAGTTAGGCCCTGGAAGTTGTGTTGAATAAAACGTCACTATCCGTAAGAATTGAGAAGCCTAAAGGAGCAACAGACAGAGAAACACTAGTTAAGTTACAAACTGACACAACAGATATCACCACATCACGCACAAGAGACTAACAAGTACTGAGACACTCACACATAAGAAAGCGAGCACCCTGCGCCAAATAAGAACAGTGTAGAAGCGCTTGGTTTGAAGGATGAAAGGATGAAATGTCCACTGCAACATACAGAAGCTGATTTTACAACAAGCAAAGCTAAACCATTTATCTATTCCAGTAATATTATCCAGTTAAGAGAAGACCTATAATAGATGAAAAGGACAAAAGAGAACAGATTATCCAGGAACTGAAAATCACGGCAATGCACGTTTTCAAAGATGAAATGGCATCATTATGTGGTTATTTTGATCTGCAACTTCAGGAAACAGACTCTAGGTTTCATATGCTACCGCGGGTCTTATGCAATCGATAGGATTCCTACTTCGACGGCGATCGGATTGCACTTTTAAGCACCTCAATTCCATATATATTATCATCAAGATTGCAAGCATAAGAGAAGATAATGCAACTTACCAACGCAAAGGAGACGAACATGAGCGTAAACAAGGTCTCACTGATGTAACCCCTTTCTTTTCCAAGCTCCTAAAAGTTCAGTGCAACGAAAAGCAAATAAGATGACATTTTCAGCACCATAAAGAAATATAAGCATACATCGATGGCTCTAATCTGAAACTAAGTTAGAAACTTGACAAGCATTGTACATACCGGAAGAATCATGAAACCGAGATCCTGAAGGATGGGTCCTGGCCGGTGCAAATAATGGACCCCACGTGCCGCCAAACCATGGATGTACTGTTTGTATGGAAAAGCAAAATTAGTACTCAATTTGACAGGTTTCTTTATTGTTTTTGGTTGGCTACAGTTACTGTCACAAACCATAATTCATGTTTGTGAAAAATAAAAATAATAGGATGGTCAGACACCAGCCAAACAGTCGTAACATCATGAGCGAGAAGATCCCCTAAAATTATTCTCCGGTCTATTTTCGACAAAAAAAATCAACACTACTATTGTTGATAATCATCTGACGCAGCGCTTAATTGAAGAAAAAATGACGTTGCCATTTACCACATGCAAAGAAAGTGCGATCTTGCAAATTTATCATTCCCAGGAAACGAAGACAAGAAGAGAGATCGATACCTGGAAGACAATTCCCGCGAGGAGGAGCTGCCATTTTTCGGAGAGGATCTTGAGCTCGACCGACGTCTCAGAGGTGATCCTCCTCAACACCTGCAAATCAAGCCGCGCACAGGTCAAAATCCTCGCTCCGCCGAGACAAGACAAGAGAAAAAGAAAACGAATCGGGCGGAAAAGACGCACCTTTGAAGCCCCGCGCGCAAGGTAGAAGGGCGACATGCCCGCGGCGGCGGCTGCGGCGGCGCGCATGAAGCCTGGCTCCTCGGCGGATTTGCTCCCGTTCCCTGTTTTCTCCGGTGGTTCTTCTCTTCCCCTCCTCCTCGCGGCAGAGGAAGGAAGGAGAAAGAGAGGAGAATGGATGGGGGGAGAAAGGGAAATCGGGAACGGGATGCGAGGCTGGCTGGCTGACCGGCGGGGGTAGAAAACAACGGGGCCGGCCGGGGGGCGGCGAATTGTTCGGAGATGGAAGGAAGGCTGGAAGGGACGCCGGATGCGCTGGAAGAAATATTTAGGCCTCAATTCTATCCCCGTCCTTTGTATTCTAAGAGCAAGCACAATAAGAGAGCCGGCAGCCGACTGTATAGCAATGCCAAATCATCTATAGTCACCCTAAAGCCAGGTTAAGTATAATGGGCAGGCTCTTAGGCAGGCTGTAAGCTGGTTTAATTAAATATTTCGGTGGTAGTGCTGTACGTGGGTATGCACGGGGTTGGTTAATGGCTAGCATGCAGCTACATGCGAGCTGCCTTTCCTCGCAGAATGTGCTATAGCCGGGCGGCTGCTAGAGCGCCCGCTCCATTCTCTCTCCTTTATTCTCTTTCTTCCACCTAAGATTTTTGGTGACATGGCAACTCTTGTAGCCAGCTGACTAGGCTTATTATACTTGCTCTAATGCTTTTCTTGTGACATTTTCTATTCTTATAGCATCTGATCTGAATCCATGGAGAATTCAAACGAGGTGCTGCTGCCAGATTCTCCGTAGAAGATGCAGGAAGCCTTCTGGAAATGGTGTTGGAATAGACAGGGACACAGGGTGGACGCGTCGTGGCCGGCCGAGTTTGACGCGGCTCGTGGTGCGAGGCGGCTCACAAACTCGGGTATCTTTGCTTGCTGCAGAAAAGGCTAATCATTCCACGCGGTTCGTTGCCGCGAGACCAGGCGAGTCAGCGTCTAGAAGCGGAAGCCTGCCGTCTGTCTGACTGTTTAACGTCACGATTGTTCCACGACCTTTACACGCAAGTCCGTGTGCAAGACGTAATAAAACAAAAACATTATTTCAATCCACATGTGTGGGAATTAAATTGGCAAAATAACACATTGAGATTTCTTTATTAACATTTTTAGAGTTTTCTTTACAAGCCGACCTTATTTTATTGACCAACGTTTTTGTTCAAGGCTAGGTAGAGTTTTTTTTAAGGGAAGGGGCTAGATAGAGTTAAGATGCCATTCATCACAAAAGTTCCGATGTGCGATACTTTTTTTTTTTGACAGGAACGAATGCATTCCATTAAGATACAGCTAAATCGCTGGCCACCAAACGGATTACATCAACTGGGTAGTCTGACAACCATTGCGAATGATTGTTCTGGTCCTGACCCATACCCAAAACTGCTAAATAGTGAGCAAGTTTATTACATGCCCGTGGGCAGAACTCCACACGGAAATCTATAAATTTTGTAGCTAACTGGAACTTGATGTCGAGAAATAATTGTCCAAGCTCGGCTTGATCAATGAGGAGGATTCAATCGCCATCTTCAGTATATGTGAGTCCGTCGAGATGATTAAACGACCAATGCCAAGTTGATCTGCAATATGTATGCCATTTTGAAGGCAGTTGCTTCTGAATGTAGGCATCGGCTGCACAGTCCATTTTACCGCTGCTGCAAACACAATTTCACCGTGCTATCCCGTGCAATGCTTCTTGAGACCATAGATGGGAGCCAACTGGAGTGTTAGCCGTAGTTATTAATTGGGGAGGATTGTCTTGATATTCACAACATTGCGGGTAGACCAGATATATAGTGTAAATTCTAACGGAAAAGTAGGTTCCTAGGTATGAGGCCTGACTCACAAAATGTTTAAACATTTATCTGTGGAAAATTGGTGATGGTAGGAAGGTGAAGTTTTGGGAGGACCAATGGTTTGGTTATTCTAGTCTTGCCATCAAATACTGGGACTTTGTCATTGTTAATGAAAAACTGAAACAGTGACTGATATCTGGGATGGTGAACAACTTAAAGTCACTTTTTGTAGATGTTTTGATCATAGTTTGATGGTTCAATGGTATGAATTCCAGATAGCTCAATCAATCCACCTTAGTGAAGAGGAAGATGCTTTTGGTTTGTAAGTCTCTCCTATCTAAAAGAAACAATTGGTTCCTTAGGGTGTGTTTGGTTCAGCTGTGGATTTTAAAAAAGCTGCTGTGAACTGTGAGCTGTGAAAAACTGCTGTGAGTTGAGAACTGTGGCAAATCTAAAAGTCGTTTGGCCGAAACAACTGTGGATTTTGTGTGAAAGTTCTTACTCCAAGCCGTACCTCGTCGGAGCATCGCCGGAGTTGGCCGAACCTCGCCTGAGTGCGCTGGACCGTTCGTGTCTCACCGGCACCTCGCCGGAGATCTCCGACCGCTGCGCCTCCCCAGAGTTGGCCGGACGGAACCTCGCCTGAGCTCGCTGGACCGTTCGTGTCTCACCGGCACCTCGCCGGAGTTGGCCGGAACCTCGCCTGAGTTCGTTGGACCGTTCATGTCTCACCGGCACCTCGCCGGAGTTGGCCGGAACCTCGCCAGAGATCTCGGACCACCATGCCTCGCCGGAGTTGGCCGAATGGAGCAAGCTATCCGAGGGATGCAAGACTGATCGATCATTGTTTCCTAGTCATCTAGCTAACTCATACGTATAGTAGTATATTTATTTTTTGTGAAAGAGCTCATACGTACATGTGCCTCGGCAAGTACTTGTTCTGCCTTGTCAATCAATGGAGGCGGCAAAAGGAAAAGAAAAAATGGAGGCGGCGAGCACATGCGTAGCCAATAGCACCTCAAAGCACCATGTTTAGATCTGGCAGTGGGGAATATGGATCGCGACCGGCTGGAACTTAGACCACGGCGGCAGCCGCAGGTGCAGAGGAGTCTAGGACGGGGCGGGAGGGGCTGTGAACTGTGAGCTGTGAAAAAACTGCTGTGAGTTGAGAACTGTGGCAAATCTAAAAGTCGTTTGGCCAAAACAACTGTGGATTTTGTGTGAAAGTTCTTACTCCAAGCCGTACCTCGTCGGAGCATCGCCGGAGTTGGCCGAACCTCGCCTGAGTGCGCTGGACCGTTCGTGTCTCACCGGCACCTCGCCGGAGATCTCCGACCGCTGCGCCTCCCCAGAGTTGGCCGGACGGAACCTCGCCTGAGCTCGCTGGACCGTTCGTGTCTCACCGGCACCTCGCCGGAGTTGGCCGGAACCTCGCCTGAGTTCGTTGGACCGTTCATGTCTCACCGGCACCTCGCCGGAGTTGGCCGGAACCTCGCCAGAGATCTCGGACCACATGCCTCGCCGGAGTTGGCCGAATGGAGCAAGCTATCCGAGGGATGCAAGACTGATCGATCATTGTTTCCTAGTCATCTAGCTAACTCATACGTATAGTAGTATATTTATTTTTTGTGAAAGAGCTCATACGTACATGTGCCTCGGCAAGTACTTGTTCTGCCTTGTCGATCAATGGAGGCGGCAAAAGGAAAAGAAAAAATGGAGGCGGCGAGCACATGCGTAGCCAATAGCACCTCAAAGCACCATGTTTAGATCTGGCAGTGGGGAATATGGATCGCGACCGGCTGGAACTTAGACCACGGCGGCAGCCGCAGGTGCAGAGGAGTCTAGGACGGGGCGGGAGGGGCTGTGAATTGTGAGCTGTGAAAAAACTGCTGTGAGTTGAGAACTGTGGCAAATCTAAAAGTCGTTTGGCCAAAACAACTGTGGATTTTGTGTGAAAGTTCTTACTCCAAGCCGTACCTCGTCGGAGCATCGCCGGAGTTGGCCGAACCTCGCCTGAGTGCGCTGGACTGTTCGTGTCTCACCGGCACCTCGCCGGAGATCTCCGACCGCTGCGCCTCCCCAGAGTTGGCCGGACGGAACCTCGCCTGAGCTCGCTGGACGTTCGTGTCTCACCGGCACCTCGCCGGAGTTGGCCGGAACCTCGCCTGAGTTCGTTGGACCGTTCATGTCTCACCGGCACCTCGCCGGAGTTGGCCGGAACCTCGCCAGAGATCTCGGACCACCATGCCTCGCCGGAGTTGGCCGAATGGAGCAAGCTATCCGAGGGATGCAAGACTGATCGATCATTGTTTCCTAGTCATCTAGCTAACTCATACGTATAGTAGTATATTTATTTTTTGTGAAAGAGCTCATACGTACATGTGCCTCGGCAAGTACTTGTTCTGCCTTGTCGATCAATGGAGGCGGCAAAAGGAAAAGAAAAAATGGAGGCGGCGAGCACATGCGTAGCCAATAGCACCTCAAAGCACCATGTTTAGATCTGGCAGTGGGGAATATGGATCGCGACCGGCTGGAACTTAGACCACGGCGGCAGCCGCAGGTGCAGAGGAGTCTAGGACGGGCGGGAGGGGCTGGAAAGGGACAGGCCGCGCGCCGCCAGAGTCGACCGGCCGGAACAGGCCGCGCGCCGCCGGAGTCGGCCGGCCAGAAGGAGCGGCGGCGGGAACCCCTGGTGGCTTTGTCTCCCGTGAATCGTGATGCCATTGGAGGCGTGGAGAATATGAATCAAGCTTACGATGGATGCGCGAGAAATTAGAACGAAGCGGTATGCTCACTTACGCGTGGCATTGGTGGGTAAATACTCACCAGATTTCTAGACACAACGCAGTAGAAGTAGCCCTACACCTGCTGGGGAAAATACACTACGAGAAGTTGGCTGCTTTCAAAAATCTGCTCTGGGAGGGCCATACGATGCACTTCGTCAAACATTTCGTCCAACCCTCTCCACCGCTCGCCCGCGCCGACACCGCGGCCTTCCATATTACGCTGGAGAATCACGGGCACAAAACCGCAAACCACCACACCACGAAGCCCCACTCCTTGCAAGGACGCCGCTGTTTCCGCTCGCTCCCGACTCCGCCGTTCTGCATCAAGACGATTCGCCCGTCTGACTCCAGCCATCGCCGTTCTGCGCCGCCACAGGCTCCACGCCGCACCGCCTCCTGCCCGCGCCGCAGCCCTGCCTGTTTCTGCGCACCCAGACCTGCCACGTGTCTGCGCCGCCCTCCTAGCTTCCGAGCGCCGCCTCTGCGTCCGCGCGACCTGCACGCGCATGCCCCACCAGCGTCGCCATCGGCGACCTCCTCTCCGCCTCCCAGCCCTCGACGTCATCCGAGCTATGCCATCGTAGCTATCTTCGCCTCTTGGGCTCCCTCCTTCTCGCCGATACAGCAGACAGGCCATGAGAGACCTCCATCTCCCGCTGAACCAGACCCAGATGGTCCACGAGCTCCAGACCCTCCGCCCCCGCCGCCGCCGCCGCCACGTCACCGTCGCGGACACCATCCCCATCGACCACGAGGACAACATCCTCAAGTAAAAGTATCCCATCTGTTCTCCTCTCTATCCATTGGGGCATGATACAAAGGATTTTGAGGATCACTTCAACTGACAGACCAGCCAAAGTACTTGTTTTGTCAAGTTGGAATGATGTTCTTGATGTATTAGAGTGCTCCCTTGCTGCTAATAAAATCTACTACTACCTCCGATCCATATTAGTGAGCACAACTTTGTCTAGATACACATATATCTAGTCTAAATAATTAACTAGATACATATGAATTTAGACAAAGCTATGCCCACTAATATGGATCGGAGGGAGTATCTCTTTTTGCTCGGATGAAAGGAGGAAGGTGAGATACTTGTTGGCCAGCGCATACATGCTTAATTATCTATCTCACTCTCCTAAGCAAAATAATGTTATAAATTAGATTTCTTGAAGTTATTCTTTTTCTGCCTCGATAGTCGTTATTTTAGCAAAGTCTTCAGTATATGCTGATCCTATGGACAATGCAGTCGCTTAATGAAAGTCCATTTTCCTCCAGAAAATCACAAGTGGCGCTCTCTCACTCAAAAGGCCAGGAATCCAGTATAAACGGAGAGAAAGTGAAGAAAACACTTTCCAAAATGCAGCCTGTTCAAGTATTGCTAATGCTTATTCATAATTGGGCGAACAGACGGAATCTACTGGAAGCACAACATGTATTCTATCAGCTGCACAAACTATCAGTACGATCCATGAGTTGGTCAAGACGACACATTTATCCACTGGTTAGTAGTAAACACCGTATCCTATACACATTTATTTCATTCAAAGTATTTACTCGATTTGCAGATCGTGATTCAGAATTACTGCATCATTCTTGTCTGGTCTCTGGTAGCCTGTGTGTCATATGCCAATAGATATGTTACTCTGCATACTTCCAGTGTACTGTTCAGAAAAGTAGTAACATATTTATGAACTGATTCTGATTACACCTCCTATATAGGTTTCAGATCATGCCACAGCAGTAATTAAGTTGGGTTATTGGTTGTTGTTGTAGACTGAATCTATGTTCATAACTCATGTATTCAGTCTAGGTTCGAGTAAGTTATTAATATATGCATATTGCTTGAAAACATTGTAGCTTCAAGGTCGCAAGAGATGTTGTTACAAGTCTCTTATGGATATATATTGCTGATGCTGCAGACTGGCTCCTGTTCTTTTGGATTCTGCGTGATGATTTATACAAACCTTTCAAGCATGATATTTGCAGGTGGTAGTTGCTTAAACATGTGCATATTCTGTACTACTTCTTTTTATTTTTCAGATTATTGACTCATTTGATGAATCGTTGTTCTGCATGCTACGTACAGTTATGCGATGGGACTACAAAAATCTTATGATCTATGTAGGATGTAATCTCTCCTTGAGCCGTCCGCATGTTTCCCTCACTCTCCTGCGCTGGACAATGAACCTTTCAGGAATGCCTTTAAATGCCACCAGCTCACAACTGCATGTGCGCATCAGGAATCTGTATTTGTCATGTATTGCTGCCTCTCTCTGAATTTTCTGACAGCAACATGCCACCGATTTAGCTGCCTATAGGTGCTACCCCGATATAGAAATAATATTGCAGAACCATCCAGGCATCCAAGATGGATTTGCAAAGGTATACACTGAACTGAGGCTGCATTTACTTAAGTATTTCACCAGTTCAATCACATTCAAATCTAAGTTCAGCTATGTGTAGTAGCAATGAATAAATTGCAAAGGTAACAGTTCAATTACCTAACTATATCTTTCTTCAGAAATTTAAGCTTTGCCACCTGCATGCCACTGGTACTGTGATTTAGTTTGAAAGGCAGCTTAGTGATTAGGAGTATGTTACTCCAGTGATAGCTGTTCAATGGTTAGGTAGAGAACCCTCTCACTATTTTAATTCAGTTTTGGTGGGCTAAAAGAATTAAGGGTAACTTTATCTGGGTGTGATTTGTGAGGCTAGATAATATTTCTATGTTGTTTCATACGGGTGACTTTATTTGGGTCTTGTAGCCTTCCTTCAATGATGTCATATTTTTGAGCTTCAGTGATGGTTCAGGATGTAAGTGCTCAGGCGCCGTCACAGCGTGCCAAGCGTATTGTGTTGACTGCCTTTCTTGTCTACCCTGTAGTACTGAACCTACATTAAACAATTTACAGATACTAATTAACCCGCTTTCTTTTGCATCATTACTATCTGTGCAAATCACATAATACTTGGAGCAAAGGTGTTATAAGGAGCTGAGAAAGGAGCAGCATGGCTTTGCAAAAGACCAGATGTAAGTCCTGTTCCCACTTTCAGTTTACATTGCAGTGCGTTCATACCACCAACTTTGTTCCCTTTCTATATTCTTTTTCAGGCAGCCCATTACTAGCAAGCAGCTTGTTGAGCATCATATGTTGGGTGCACCAGTATCGTGCAGAAGGGTTCTCATTGTGGTGACGAGCAAGGGGGAAGAGGGTGAGATGGTGGTGATGGGCGTCCCTTCGCTCCCACGCTTCGTCGCGGCCTTGTTATGCAGCACCTCAGGTGTGTCTTCGTTTTTTCATTGCTTAGTACACATGGAACTGGATAGCCACAATAATCTTCACGGAGTCTAGGGCATCCCCACCGAAACCACAAAACTCTACCCCAAACTTTGTCATTGCTTAGGTACATGGAATACTGAAATTAGGCGCTTCTAACATATAGAGCAGTTTTACACAATGGACTGCATGTTGATATAGAAATTCCAGAGGTTTGGCTTACTAGGCTCAATGCTTATATTTCTGTTTAGTGAATGGGCTTGTTCAGTTATTGGGAGAACCACGCCTGAATTTGTTATTGAGGTTAGGGGACAATTTAGTTAGTGGCCCTGCATTACGGTGAGTGCTCCATCAGTACCTAATTTGTGTTTTATGCTGGGAAATGTAATGCTAACTTACAAATTTTACCATTGAGAATTACAAAGACTTTTGTATTATGGTCGTTGTGTTGCAATTGTGGCATCTGCATACTTGAGAGAAACGATAAGCAGCTTTATTGTTTCATTTGTTGCACTTACGTTCACCGCGCAGCATGATATGTGCATGATGGCAGTTACTCTAAAGGCCTGCTTATCATATACATTTTAATTTTTAATTATTTATTCTCCCAATTGTTATACTGTATGAATGAATGCTCACAATCATGAGCAAAGAAATTTTCCAGTGCTCCCAATAAAACGTCTTCTATTTATTAAAGCTAGACTCGTCAAACAAATGAGGCATCCGACTGCGTCGCTGCACCAGCTTTTTCATCGCCGTCAGTTAGATCAGGAAGGAAAAAGAAACGGTGGACGGTGAGGCAGCGGAGCAGCCGCCCAGGGAAGGGAGATGCAGGGAGCCGGTGCTGAAATTTTAGAAGCAGAATTGTTGTGTAGCTAAAAGCCGAACATTTCAATATAGATATATTCAGTTCCAATTTGATGGGTTTGTTAAATCCAGTTCATTTCAGTTGGATGCTTTGTAGACAGATTTTTTCAAAAGTCAATCATGTTTTCTCCCACTCGTTTTACGATGTTGATTATGTGTTATTTTCTTGCAGGGGACGAGATGGATCCTGATGTTGAAGAGGACGAATATGATGAAGATGGGATAAGTAATTTAGTGGTGACAGATCATTCCTTACATGCATGGTTTGGGATGGCTGTATTTTTCTCAAAAGTTTTTCAGATTCATGTGTTTGCGCAGTAAATCATGCAGTATCCACAATTTGTAAATACACTAATAACAATTTGGAACTGGATTCTTCTATTCTGATGATCTGATTCTTGTGAATAAGCTTATGGTTGCTGGCACTCAAAATTGCATATTCACTATTAGTTTTCTTTTATTATTAGAAAACAACAGAGGCGATGATTTTTTACCTCCAATTTTTCTCAGTCGTCGTAAAAGCATTGTGTATTGCTTCTGGTCGGTTAAAAACCGAACTGAATCATTCGCACCTGGGAATTGTTTGTTCTCGCTTCTTATAGGAACTGATTGGTCAATTTTAGAAAACCAAGACTTGTGAAACACCGAAAAACTGAAACTGATTGGTTCAGTTACACCGAACACACACTTATAGAAGATGGGCCAAGTGTTATACATGCTGCAAATGTACGTGAGACCGTCCGATGTCAAAAACTGTGTGCGACTAACGCTAAGAAAGAATACAATTTCTTGACAGTGGGATGATAACCACCGTCACAAATGAACTGCCATTCTTACCATAGCACGATTCGACAAATAACCCCAATTCTTGACTATAACAACGTTTCAGTTGAAAATAAAAATCAACCCGTAGCATCGCACGGGCATTTAGCTAGTATGAATCTATAGGAGTTTATAGTGTTAGTTCTTTTTATTCTGTTGTGAATTTTAGGGGTGTTCGTACTGTTCATATTTAAGCAGTCTGGAAAGTGAAAGTTACCCCAAAAATTTATTTCTTTCTTTGGTTCCTTTCGCATAACAAACTTCTCAGTAGAGATAATTTGGTGAAAAGACAAAATGTAGATGATCTAACATGTGTTTTCTGCTCTGAACCTAAAACTTGCTTTCACCTGTTTTTTTAGTGTGTTACTGCTCATGCTATTTGGGTTGAGCTAAACCGCATCCTAAATATAGATGGTCTAGTGTATCTTTCATTCCATTCCTAGCATGTTGATTTGTGAGAAAAAATTATGACGCATAATACTATTCACACTACTGCAATGTAGATCGGTCCTCTGGAATACCAGAAATGGCATGTATGTCAACCGTTCGCCATGGCTTGACTTGCAGAAAATATGGAGATTGATGGCATGTACGTTGTCCCAGTGGAGGGTCCTATTCTCAGAGGACACAAGAGGAAGCATGGTCGACATGGCAGTGAAGGAGCTGGAACTGCTTGCGCAAGCTCCTCTTCTTTTGCTCTGGCTGGATCCTGGTTGACTCTGCGAGACCTGACTAGTTCGGAGTTGACTCTGGCACACAACACCCACCTGAACAATGCTGACAAAGCTGAAGCGTGTAAGATCACCATATTGAAGGTTTGGCAAAGCACCTGGAGGAGAAGTCCCTGGTGGCTCTAAGTTGACGAGGGAATATTTCCCCGGCAACAGTGTCAGAAACAATTCTTGTACGTCACACGTCAGTTGGGAACCCCAAGAGGAAGGTATGATGAGTGCAGCAGCAAGTTTTCCCTCAGTATGAAACCAAGGTTTAATCGAACCAGTAGGAAAACGAGGTTTGCTTCGAAGGTGTTGGTGAAGGAGTGTAGTGCGGCGCAACACCAGGGATTCCGGTGCCAACGTGGAACCTGCACAACACAATCAAATTACTTTGCCCCAACTTAACAGTGAGGTTGTCAATCTCACCGGCTTGCTGAAAACAAAGGGTTAAACGTATCGAATGGAAGATGTTTGTTTGCATAAAACAGTAGAGAACAATGATTGCAGTAGATTGTATTTCAGATGTAAAAGAATGGACCGGGGTCCACAGTTCACTAGTGGTGTCTCTCCAATAAGATAACTAACATGCTGGGTAAACAAATTACAGCTGGGCAATTGACAATTGATAAGTGCATATAACATGCATGTGTGAGCTGTGGTGTCTACTATGAGATTCATTTGGGCATTACGACAAAGTACATAGACCGCTATCCAGCATGCATCTATGCCTAAATAGTCCACTTTCCGGTTAACATCCGTACCCCTTCCAGTATTAAGTTGCAAGCAACAGACAATTGCATTAAGTAATGTGCGTAATGTAAACAATACATTCATCCTTGAATAAAGCATTGCTGTTTTACCCCTAGTGGCAACAACACATCTACAACCTTAGAACTTGCTGTCACTATCCCAGGTTAAATAGAGGTTGAACCCAACTATCATGCATAAATACCCCCTCTTGGAGTTACAAGTATTCACTTGGCCAAGGCTTCAACAAGTAACGGAGAGCATGCAAGATCACAAATGACATAGACATGATAATATAATATTCAGCTCCACATAGGTATCAATATAAGTCAGATCCCAGCAAACACAACATGTAGCATTACAATAAGATGATCTTGATCATGATAGGCAGCTCACAAGATCTAAACATGATGGCACAAGTGGAGAAGACAACCATCTAGCTACTGCTATGGACCCATAGTCCAAGGATGAACTACTCACGCATCACTCCGGAGGCGGGCATGGCGATGTAGAGCCCTCCGGTGATGATTCCCCTCTCCGGCAGGGTGCCGGGAAGAGCTTCAGAACCCCCCGAGTTAGGGTTGACGACGGCGGCGGCAGCGAATATGTTCTGGATGAAAGGCTCGGTGTTTTAGGGTTTTCACGTCTCGGGGAATAAATAGGCGAAGGGGCGATGTCGGCGGACCCCCGAGGGGCCCAAACCACAGGCGGCGCGGCTGGGCCCACTGCCGCGCCGCCAGGTGGTTTGGCCACCTCGTGGCTCTCCTTCGTCTCTCCTTCGGACTCCGTGTACGTGCTGGAAAAATAGGGACTTGGCCTTTTGTTTCGTGCAATTCCGAGAATATTTCCAGAAGTAACTTTCTGAAACCAAAAACAGCAGAAAACAGGGAACTGGCACTGTGGCATCTTGTTAATAGGTTAGTCCCAGAAAATGCATAAAAGTGATATGAAGTGTATATAAAACATGTAGCAAATGGTATAATATAAGCATGGAACAGCAGAAATTATGGATACGTTGGAGACGTATCAAGCATCCCCAAGCTTAGTTCTACTCGTCCTCGAGTAGGTAAAACGATAACAACAAATAATTTCTGAGGAGACATGCTTTCACACAATCTTGATCAATATATTGCAAGGCTCATGTCATGAATGAAGTGACTCAAAGCAATGATCTATAGTTTGCTAACAAATAGATAAAGAGTAAACAATGAATCATATAAGCAAAAACTTTTCATGAATAGTACTTTCAAGACAAGCATCAAAAAGTTTTGCATAAGAGGTAACTCATAAAGCAATAGATTCAAAGTAAAAGGCATTGAAGCAACACAAAGGATGATTAAGTTTCAGCATTGCTTTCAACTTGTAACATGTATATCTCATGGATAGTTGTCAACATAAAGCAATATAACAAGTGCAATAAGTAAACATGTAAGAATCAATGCACACAAAGTTGACACAAGTGTTTGCTTCTAAGATAGAAAGGAGTAGGTAAACTGACTCAACATAAAGTAAAAGATAGGCCCTTCGCAGAGGGAAGCAGGGATTAAATCATGTGCTAGAGCTTTTTAAGTTTTCGAAAGCATATAGAGAGCACAAAATAAGTATTTGAGAGGTGTTTGTTGTTGTCAACGAATGGTAGTGGGCACTCTAACCCCCTTGTCAACCAGACTTTCAAGAGCGGCTCCCATGAAGGACGTTATCTCTACCAGCAAGGTAGATCATCCCTCTTCTCTTTTGTTTACACATGTATTTTAGTTTCTTTATAGATGACACTCCTCCCAACCTTTTGCTTACACAAGCCATGGCTAACCGAATCCTCGGGTGCCTTCCAACATTCACATACCATGGAGGAGTGTCTATTTGCAAAATTAAGTTGCTTACTGATAAATCAGGGCAAAACATGTGAAGAGAATTATTAATGAAAGTTGTAATTAATTGGGGCTGGGCACCCCGTTGCCAGCTCTTTTTGCAAATTATTGGATAAGCGGATGTATATGCCACTAGTCCATTGGTGAAAGTCTGTCAGAAGTAAATGACAAGATTGAAAGATAAAACACCACATACTTCCTCATGAGCTATAAAACATTGACACAAATAAGGAGTAATAAAGTTTTGAATAGTTTAAAGGTAGCACATGAAATATTTACTTGGAATGGCAGGAAATACCACATAGTAGGTAGGTATGGTGGACACAAATGGCATGGGTTTTGGCTCAAGTTTTGGATGCACGAGAAGCATTCCCTCTCAGTACAGAGTTTAGGCTAGCAAGGTTGTTTGAAGCAAACACAAGTATAAACCGGTACAGCAAGAATCACATAAAAACATATTGCAAGTATTATAAGACTCTACACTGTCTTCCTTGTTGCTCAAACATTTTACCAGAAAATATCTAGACCTTAGAGAGAACAAATATGCATCCCAAGTCTCAACAAGCTCTACGGTAGTTCTCCACTACTAGGCTTTAACTACATGATGCAAGAGCTTAAACATGATCTACTTGAGAGCTCAAAACAATTGCAAAGCATCAAATCAAAACAAGACAATGATCTACAAGAATGCATATGTCTTTTCCAATACCAACTACTACATGTAGCATTTTCTTTCTTCCAAACAAACACCAATAATTTATTTAAACATAAACTCTCCAAATGATAATATAATGCAGCAAGAGAGTATTTATAAACAAGTGCTAACAGCTCGAAGAGATGCATGAAAAACAGGAGCTAAAAGCACTGCAGTAGCTAGTTAAGAATACTCAACAAATATAAGTGAAGAACATGAGTATTCACATGAAAAAGCGGAGCGTGTCTCTCTCCCACACAAGGATTGCTAGGATCCGAATTTATTCAAACAAAAACAAAAATAAAAACACACAGACGCTCCAAGTAAAGCGCATAAGATGTGAAAGAATTAAAATATAGTTTCACTAGAGATGACCTGATAAGTTTGTTGATGAAGAAGGGGATGCCTTGGGCATCCCCAAGCTTAGACGCTTGAGTCTCTCTGAATATGGTTGGGATGAACCACGGGGGCATCCCCAAGCTTAGGCTTTTCACTCTTCTTGATCACATAATATCACCCTTCTCGCTTGATCCTTGAAAACTTCCTTCACACCAAACTCAAGACAGTTCTCATTAGAGGGTTAGTGCATAATCAAAAATTCTCATATTCTGTAATGATACAATCAATCCCAAAGCTTCTGGACATTAGCTACAGCCACCAATGCTTTGTGGAGCAAAGAAATCCACACAAACACAGTAAAAGAGCGAATGCAAAACAAAAGGCAGAATCTGTCAAAAACAGAACAGTCTGGAATGACGAATTTTTTCGAGGCACTTAAGTTGCTCAGATGGATCTGGCCTAAAATAATGAAAGTTGCGTACATATCTCAGGAATATGCGTGATTTTTCTCAGAATTTTTTGAATTTTCTACAGGGAGATAAGCTCAAATCCGTGACAGCTAAAAATCTGTCACTGCGCAGAAATCCAAATCTTGCATCAACTTTCAATATAGAACTTTACTTGGCACAACATTGCGATAAAATAAAGATACAAAGGAGTTGCTACAGAAGTAACAAAACTCCTTGACTCAAAGAAAACAAAAATAACAGCAAATAAAAACGATGGGTTGTCTCCCATAAGCGCTTTTCTTTAACGCCTTTCAGCTAGGCGCAGAAAGTGAAAATCAAGTGTTGTCAAGTGGCAAATCATTCAAATCATCAAAAGCTTCTTCCAACACACAGCTTGTAACAATGGGTATCTTAGATGTTCCTGGAGGTGTTTCATTACCTTTAACCGTACTAAAAGTTTTATCAATTTTAAGCTCATAATGAGTCTTTGGTTTTGGCACTTTAGGAACATACATAAACTTTTGCTCTCTACCCACATAAACTTTCTCCTTTTTAGACTTAAGAGAAGTAAAGGTTGAACTTAAGGTTTCAATAGCTTCCTCTAACTCATCAATTCTATGATTTTGGGTGTCATGGATATTATTATCCTCAAGAACAGTGATTCTTTCATTGATGGTGGCTATTGATTCATTAGTCTTACCAATACAATCAAGAAAATTTGGAAAAAATTCTCCATAGAGTCTAACTTATTTATAACATCCTCCAAGGTGATCTCAATTTTAATATCTTTAGTGGGTGGTGTTCCTACCAAACTTTCAATAATATTACAGGCTTCTAAAGCAGGAGTACCCAAGAAATTTCCACCTGTAAGAGTGTCTAGAACATACCTATACCAACTAGAGATACCAACATAAAAGTTCCTAAGGAGGATAGTGGTAGAGTGTTTCTTAGTACATCTATGATGAGCATCACTAATTCTATACCAAGCATCTTTCAAATTTTCACCTCCTAGTTGCCTAAAAGAACGAACTTCAACTTCAGGAGCATTCATTTTGAAAAACAAAATCAAACTGAATTAAACAAGTAACTAATTTTTTTGTGTTTTTGATAAAGAGAGCAAACAAGACTAAATAAAAATAAACTAAGCAAGACAAATAACAAAGTAAAGAGATTGGGTGTGAGAGACTCCCCTTGCAGAAGCAATTCGGTTTTCCCCGGCAACGGCGCCAGAAAACGTGTTGGTGGCTCTAAGTTGACGAGGGAATATCTCCCCAACAGTGCCAGAAACAATGCTTGTACGTCACACGTCAGTTGGGAACCCCAAGAGGAAGGTATGATGAGTGCAGCAGCAAGTTTTCCCTCAGTATGAAACCAAGGTTTAATCGAACCAGTAGGAAAACGAGGTTGCTTCGAAGGTGTTGGTGAAGGAGTGTAGTGCGGCGCAACACCAGGGATTCCGGTGCCAACGTGGAACCTGCACAACACAATCAAATTACTTTGCCCCAACTTAACAGTGTGACGTGGAACCTGCGCAGGGGCTGCTGCGCCGGTAGACCAGGCGACGTGCGCGCTCCAGGGAAAGAGGTGTTTCCCGCTCCTCGCGAGGGGAACGCGTTTGCTTCGTGGATTTCCTTCCGCGGGGTTTCGGGTTCCCCCTCCACGATTTCGTCCGTGGTCTCTTGTATGCTTATGGAATTCAGATCCACGATCTGACTCCCAATAGCGTCTTGAGCATCGCGAGCTATTTCGTGCTCTGCGAGTGCTCCTGGGGATCGCCCCCAACTGGCTGTTGTGGAAAGTCGTTATTCCTCGTCAGGAGGAATGTGGGAAGAGCAAGCAGGTGTACCCAGTTGGCGGCTTCGGCATCCAGGTGCGTGGCGACACCTCCTACTTCCAGATGAAGAAGTCCGACTCCGTCCAGGGCTGGCGGAAGAAGTGGTTCTACATCAGTGCGACCAAGCAGGGCTTCCTGGATTCGCGGCTGATCGCGAGTTGTGGAAGACGAACGCGTGGGCGCACCCGCTGTCGAAGGAGTACAGGGAGGCGATTCAGCCCTTGCTGACACTACTGCGTGGCCTTCTGAAGAGTCTTGGGCACGAGACAGGTGGAATTCATCTCATCGCCACCTTCTTCAGGCTTCGGTGTGCAGCCGCTGCGCAGTCGCGTCCACCCCATGTGGGCGCGTGAGGATGCTGGCAATGAACTTGATGATAACGCAGTCGAGTCGAAGTGAGGAGCATCACTAGTCTCCGAGCCGCTGACCCGTGCAACGTCAAGTGCCCAGTCGAGCCATATGGGCCTAACAATCCTGTACCTGAGTAAGCTTCATTTGCTTTGTCTTGTATCTTCTGTCGAATCGTTTGCTTGACTCGAATGCTTCATTTGCTGGCAGGGTCGTTCGAGCTACGTCAGTCTCCCTCCGTTGATGGAGAATGGACCTCACGAAGAGGCAGAGTTCCCCGAGGACGAGGGTGATGACGATGAAGTTCCCTCCGCCACCTCTCCGAGTGAAGAGTTGGAGGATGATGAAGACGAGGAGCCGCTGCGGAAGCGGCAGAGGCGAAAGGGTGGCGACTCTGGTTCTGCCTCGTCGCCTGTGAAGGAGGCGGGTGGATCGAGGAAGAGACGAGCGAGTCCTCTTCGGGTACTAAGCACCCAGTGATCTGGCGGAACCGTTGGTCGTGCCTCCACTCGGCTCTGCACCGCCAATCGAGTTTGCGAGGATGGCCTCCGTCTCCTTGGGGAGTGAAGATGATGATGTAGTCAGGTTAGTCGCGTAACCTTTGCTTTGTTTTTGTCGAGTGTGCTTTTTCACTTGCGGTCCTTGAATTGAGAGTTCTTATGACAGCGACCGTACCGACGCTGCTGTTTCTTCCCCTCGTGAGATGGAGCACACTTCTACTCCCATGATCGAGCAGGCTGTGAGGACGCCCGGAGAGGAGGCTCTGGCGGGTGACGTTTTGGCCTTGAAGGCTTCGACCTCCGCCATGCCTGAGAGGCCTGCTGTGCGACTCCAGTTGACACTGGGCTGCTTGAGCATGTAAGTGTTCTTCGATTCCTTCTGCAAGATCTGTTCGGGTGCGCGTACAGCGCTCCCGATGGGAGTAGCCCCCGAAGATGCGCGTGACTGGAACAGTCGGGCGCAGATTGATGTCTTGTGTTTCCTGCAGCCATTTTATCGCCAGCAGATGGAGGGAGCCGCGACCTTCGTTCGCATGGAGCAGGAGAGGGATCAGCTCCGCGCTGCTCTGGAGCAAGCGAATAGTAAGTATGAAACCTTGTGTTCGAGGAGTGCTTCGACTGCCTTTATTGCTAACTTGTTCCGTTGATCCGTAGGCGAGAAGGAGAACATGAAGGCGCGGTCGCAAAGCTGGAGAAGTCACTGGGTGAAGCCCAAGAGCGGGAACAAGCTCGGGATGCTCTGGAGAAGACCCAGATCGACCGCTTGCTCGCACTTGCAGATGTTGTTGGAAGTAAATTTTTCGGCTTCATGCCTACTTTGTCTTTTGTCGACTTCTGGCGCCTTATGGGTGTGGATTTCCTTTGGGCAGAGAATTGCGGAGGTGCTCCTCCAGAAGGGACTTCTAGCGAGAGTGTCGGTTGGCGCAGGCTGTTGGCTTCGTCGACCGCGTCTGCGCATATGCATCGGCAGCGCTGCAGCAGTCGGCGGCGGCCCTGCAGAAGTCGACGGAGGCCTTAGCGACTGTGCACCGGAACATCTTTCCGAACCAGCCACCACCAGCTGCTGTTGACGCACTCGCAGCTCCATTCGAAGGCAATTCGAATGTCCTGGCGGACTTCACGCGCGCGCAGACGGTACGCGGCTCAGAGCTCACTTTTCAGCTGCTTCTTGGTCACCAAGTCGTAGGTGATTTTGAGAAGGTTGTCAGCGACTTCCCTCGAAGCCTGATGGCAGAACCGCGTCCCTTAGCGGTGTGAAGGTGCAGGCGAGCCAGCTAGCTGCGAAGTTGGTCGCCACCTTCGAGAGGAGAATTGCCAAAGCTGCAGAGTTGGCTGCTAGGAAGAGCCGTTCCCAGTCTGAGTCTGTAGTGTAGACTTTTTCCTTTTAACTGTGCTTCTGCTGTTGGGCTTGAGTCTGTAATGCACTTTATATTGTGCGAGTGAACACGCTGATGATGAAATGTGAATTCACTCCCTCGGGGGTGCAGTCGCCGAGTATTTTTTATATCTGGCTTGAATGAGTTATGTTGATTCTTTTCCTGGCTTGACGCTGTCGATTCTTGGCAGTCTGATATGGGCGAAGCTCCTGACGTTGCTGGAACGACTGGCGCGGGTGATGAGGAAGATACCACTTCGGCTGCGCCTACTCGTCGCCGCCGTCAAGCTCCTCCAGCTCCTGTGCGAAGCGTAAATGACCAGAGAGTGCTCACCTTCATGAGGAACAAGGTGGTTGAGCTCGAGTCGAAGTTGAAGAATGCTGAGTTGGAGCTGGAGCGATTGAGGTCGCGGCCCGTTGCGCCGTTCTCCCAGCGTGAAGAGTTTCTGCTTGGCGAGATGGACCTGATCGGTCGACAGTTGCAAGGTTGGACTCTTAGCGTTTTTTCCTTCGGCTTCTGTGTCTACTTGCTATGCTCAATGCTGGCCTTGATGCAGATGTCAACTCTGACCTGACGGCGGAGCAGCTTCGAGTGGACGAGCGGGTAGAGAAAGAGGCCGCCGGCGACTCACCCGAAGCGCGCCAGTTTTGGTCAAACAAGTCCAGAGGTAGTATACTGGCACGAATGCTGGATCGTACCTGGCGGGCTGCTGTACTCTTAGAAGGTTGCAGAAAAACCCTCTGGCAGATCAACAAGGTGTACTTTCCTCACAACGAGCAGCCGAATGGACTAACTGCGCTTCTGGAGAGGTTCCGTGAAGGCGGTGCGTTGAAGGAAGTCGTGCACGCTCAACTTGTTGCCGGGGCGAACGTGGCGTTGGCGTATGTTCGAATGCACCGGCCTAATCTTCCATTGCACAAAGTGCTTGACGGATTGCCTGGAGAGGGTGAGTATGCCGATACCCTTGCGGCTGCGCGCGAGATGATTCAGCAGGTCCAAACCTTCAGCGAGCACCTTGTTGGGCCACTCGATGCGCCAAAGGGCGAGCCTGTAGAATAGTAGCACTGGAGTGCTGTTGTATAGCGTTAGCTTGTAAAAAAATTTTTCCAAGTGGAAATATGAGTGTATGTATGTCGAGGTGGGGGTAGCCCCCGAGTTAGTAAATTGTATCTTGTAGACGTCTGTGAACCTGTATGGCGCAGCCCCCGAGCGGATCGGTGTGGCCTAGGATTTTGTGAGTTTAGACGCGTGCGGCGTAGCTCCCGAGTGTTCGAGTACGGTCGAGGATTTTTTGAGTTAGACCTGTATGGCGCAGTCCCCGAGTGCGTCGGGTGCACCTAGGCTGGACTTGGACCTGTATGGCGCAGCCCCCGAGCGCTTCGGGTGACGACCAAGGTTTTCGACTTGGACCTGTGTGGCGCAGCCCCCGAGTGCGTCGGGTGCGGCCTAGGTTGGACTTAGACCTGTGTGGCGCAGCCCCCGAGTGCTTCGGGTGGCGGCCGAGGATTTTTCGAGTTGAACCTGTATGGCGCAGCCCCCGAGTGCGTCGGGTGCGGCCTAGGTACTGGACCTGTAGTGGCGCAGCCCCCGAGTGCTTCGGGTGGCGGCCAAGGTTTTCGACTTGACCTGTGGCGCAGCCCCCGAGTGCGTCGGTGCGGCCTAGGTTGGACTTAGACCTGTGTGGCGCAGCCCCCGAGTGCTTCGGGTGGCGGCCGAGATTTTTCGAGTTGAACCTGTATGGCGCAGCCCCCGAGTGCGTCGGGTGCGGCCTAGGTTGGACTTAGACCTGTGTGGCGCAGCCCCCGAGTGCTTCGGGTGGCGGCCGAGGATTTTTCGAGTTGAACCTGTATGGCGCAGCCCCCGAGTGCGTCGGGTGCGGCCTAGTTGACTTAGACCTGTGGCGCAGCCCCCGAGTGCTTCGGGTGGCGGCCGAGGATTTTTCGAGTTGAACCTGTATGGCGCAGCCCCCGAGTGCGTCGGTGCGGCCTAGGTTTATGTTGCTTTTTGACTGAAAAAGTAAAGTGGAGAGCTTGTTCCATAAATCACTTCATTGATTTTTGCGAGCAGGCCGCCTCATTAAAACCCTTCCAGTCCCCTCAGGTACCCTGGTAAGGGAAAGAGTGCGTCTGAAACCTGCCGCCTTGACATGTATGCTTTGTTACAAGGGGAGTCGACTAGGCATAGAAGCGTCGCAGCTGCGCGACATTCCATGGGTTGTGGCAGACTGTTCCTGTCTTCGAGTCCTTCAGGCGGTAAGCTCCTCCGCCGATTGCTTCTGTCACAATGTATGGGCCCTCCCATGGGGAGGCGAGCTTGTGCACCTTCTTCTGTTTGAGGCGAAGGACCAGGTCGCCTGGAACGAAAGCTCTTGGCCGCAGTCGCCGTCCGTGGTAGTTGCGCAGGTCCTGCTGGTACACAGCTGAGCGAGTGAGGGCGATGTCGCGTGCTTCGTCCAAGGTGTCCATGTCGTCCTCGAGTGCTTCTTCTGTCAGACTCGTCGTAGGCCACCACTCGAGGTGCGTCGAACTTGATGTCGCAGGGCATGACCGCCTCTGCACCATAAACCATGAAGAATGGCGTGTACTGGGTTGATCTGTTCGGTGTTGCGTAGGCTCCAAAGCACAGAAGGCAGCTCTTCGACCCAGGCGCCTGCGCGCGCTTCAATGGTACTCGCAGGCGCTTCTTGATACCCTTGCAGACTAAACCATTGGACTTTTCGACTTGCCCATTGGATTGCGGGTGCGAGACTGATGCGTAGTTGAGCTTGATGCCTTGTTCGGAGCAGAAGTCCTTGAATTCTTCGGCTGTGAAGTTCGTGCCGTTGTCGGTGATGATGCTGTTCGGCACCCCGAACCTGAAGATGATGGACCTGATGAAGTTAACTGCTGAGATGCAGTCGAACTTGTGATAGGCACGGCTTCGATCCACTTCGTGAACTTGTCGACTGCCACCAAGAGATGCGTGTGTCCTCCTGGCGAGGACTTCTTGAGTGGACCCACCATGTCGAGCCCCCATTGAGCAAGGGCCAGGCAAGTGGGATGGTCTTTAGGCCTGAAGCTGGCGCGTGCGGCTTGTTGGCGAACTCCTGGCAGCCGAGACATTTCCTCACGAGTTCTTCTGCGTCTTGCATTGCGGTGGGCCAGTAGAACCCGGCTCGTAAGCTTTGGCCACTAAGGCACGACTGCTGGCGTGATGCCCGCAGGTGCCTGTATGAATTTCGAGTAGATGGCTTGACCGTCGACTGGATCAACGCACCTTTGCAGGACTCCTGAGATGCTTCGCTTGTATAGTCCCCCTTGATGATGGTGAAGCCTTTCGAACGGCGAATAATGCGCTTGGCTTCGACTGAGTTGACTGGCAGTCTCTGGTGCAGCATGTACGCCAGATATGGGCTCGTCCAGGTGGGCTCGATGAGCAGAACCTCCATTGGCTCCTTCTCTTTGCCTGGCGGGTCGGCGGTGCTCGTTGATGGTGTGGAGGATCCGGGCGTGGGTCGAAGTTTGACAGACCGCTGCGTGATGCGCTCAAGGAAGACGCCGGGTGGCACCTGCGCCTTGTCTGAGCCCAGGTTGGCGAGGGCGTCGGCTTCTCGTTGCTTTCGCGGCCGATGTGCCGCAACTCGCAGCCGTCGAAGGTGCCCTCCAGCTGGTTGTACAGGTCTCTGTAGGCGATCATGTTGTCGGCGATGGCGTCACAGGCCTTCATGGTTTGCTGCACGACGAGGTAGGAGTCGCCGTAGATCATGAGGTGAGTGGCGCCGCAGTTCTTGGCCATTCGCATGCCATGGATTAGGGCTTCGTACTCAGCCTCGTTGTTGGAGGGTGTTGGGAAGTCCATCTGTAGCACGTACTTCAGCTTGTCGCCTTTGGGGAGATGAGGATGACTCCTGCCCCGGCTGATCTGAACTTTTTGGAGCCGTCGAAGTACATTGTCCATGCGTTGGACAGGTCGGGGACATCTGGCAGCTGGGCTTCTATCCACTCGGTGGTGAATTCTGGGAGCACTTGGGCCTTGATTGACTTCGGGTGAGCGTATTTCAGCCCCCAGGGTCCTAGCTCGACGACCCACTTAGCGACTCGTCCTGTCGCGCATTGGTTGGTCAGGATGTCGGAGAGCCCGGAGGAGCTTACCACCGTGATCGGGTGCTCGGAGAAGTAATGGATTACTTTCCTTGAAGTCATGAAAACTCCGTAGGCCAGCTTCTGGTAGTGCGGGTAGCGCTGCTTGGACAGGGTCACACCTCGCTGAGGTAGTAGACGGTCGCTGACAGGGTGGCTGTGCCCTTCTTCTTCTCGTTCGACTACGAGTACCGTGCTGACCACCCTGTTTGTGGCTGACACGTAAGGTATAGCGGCTCGTTCTCCAGTGGAGCCACCAGTACTGGGGAAGTCGTGAGTGTTTTCTTGAGTTGGTCGAACGCGACTTGCGCTTCTTCTGTCCACTCGAACTTGTCTGTCTTTTTCATCAGTTGGTAGAAAGGCAGGGCCTTTTCTCCCAACTTACTTATGAACCGGCTGAGAGCTGCGACTCGGCCGGCTAGGCGTTGCACCTCGTGAGCTTGGTCGGTGCTGGCATTGCGAGTATGTTTTGCACCTTCTCAGGGTTGGCTTCGATTCCTCTTGCAGAGACGAGGTACCCAAGCAGTTCTCCGGCTGGCACGCCGAAGACACACTTGTCTGGGTTCAGCTTGATCTGATACTCGTCGAGGGCGGCGAAGACCTTGCGGAGGTCGGCGATGAGGGTGTCCTCCTTGCGGGTGGTGACGACGATGTCGTCGACGTAGACTTGGACGATCTGCCCGATGAGCCCTTTGAGGCATGCTTGCATTGTGCGCTGGTACGTGGCACCAGCGTTCTTCAACCCGAAGGGCATCGTCTGGTAGCAGAAAACGCCGTCGGGTGTGATGAATGCTGTCTTCTCTCTCATCTTCGACGTTCAGTCTGATCTGCTGGTAACCTGAGTAGGCGTCCAGGAAGGACAGGCGTTCGCAGCCTGCAGTCGAGTCGATGATCTGATCTATCCGCGGGAGCGGGAAATGGTCCTTGGGGCAGCATTTGTTGAGGGCGGTGAAGTCGACGCACATGCGGAGTTTCTTCGTCTTCTTCTTCTCCACCAGGACTGGGTTGGCGACCCAGTCCGAGTCTTTGATCTCTCGAATGAACTTGGCATTCAGCAGTCGATCGATTTCTCTGCTGATTTCGTCTCGCTTGGGCCCGGAAAAGCGTCGCATGGCCTGTTTGACGGTCTGGCGTCCTTGTGGACTTTTAAGGAGTGCTCGGCGAGGTTCCTGGGTATTCCTGGCATGTCAGAGGGTTGCCATGCGAAGATTCTCCAGTTCTCACGTAGAAACTCGACGAGCGCGCCTTCCTATGCGGGACAGACTCGACGATACTTTGACCGTCTTGCTGGCGTCAGTCGGTGGACCTGATGGGTCGTTGTGTCGTCAGCCGCGTTGAAGGCAGCGTCCTTGGCTGGTTTCTTGCGGGCTGGGAAGATGGTCTTGTCGTTGTCGACTGCCATTGCCTCGAAGTGATCTTCGACTCCGAAGAATCAGAGATCTTGCTGAACTCGCGGTCGCAGCTGTTGGAGCGGTCGAAGTCGCCGTGTACCGTGATGACGCCCTTGGGTCCAGGCATCTTGAGCATGAGGTAGGCGTAGTGAGGTACCGCCATGAATCTGGCGAAGGTTGGGCGCCGAGTATCGCGTGGTACTGCGACTTCCAGTCGACTACTCGAAGTCGATCGACTCCCTCTTGAAGTTTTCGGTGTGCCGAAGATGACATCGAGTGTGATCGTTCCCATGGGCGTGACTGCTTGCCCTGGTACTATGCCATGGAATGTAGTCTCTGATGCTGCCAAGTCCGTCGTTGGCCTGTTTATCCTTCTGAGGGTGTCGGCAAAGATGATGTTAATGCCACTGCCTCCGTCCATGAACACCTTTTTCAGGGTGTAATCCCGATCAGAGCTTCGACTACCAGGCGGCGTGCCCGGGTCGTGGTACTGCAGGCGGGTGATCTGCTCTGGAGAAGGTGATTGGTGTTTGATCCTCTCAGGTAGTCTGGTACCGCGGTGGACAGGTGATGGCTTGGAAGACTTGGCGGGTGATGAGCTTCTGAGCCCTGTTTGAGGGGCGCCCCTTCTGTATCATGTTGAGTTGTCCGCGTGCCGCTGGATATGCGTCTTGGACCGTGGTGGGCTCTTGCTGCGGCTGCTGCTGCTGCTGCAGAAGCTCCCGCAGCCTGTGCTGGATTACGACTGCGGGTGGGGGCTGCCTGATGGCCAGCTGCTGCGCTGGCTGCGCTGCGGGTGCTGGAGTACTATCTTCTGCATGGCTTCGTATATTTTACGTGCCTTTCGACAGTCCTTCAACAGGTGGTTGGATCCCCACTTGCCCGTTTCCGGGTTCCTGAACATGTGGTGCCTGCAGGGTTGTTCCAGCTCTTCCGCTGGGCTTAGTGTGCGTTTCTGCCACTCGCGTTTATGGCCTCCGTCGCTGCGGTAGTTGCTGCCGCCGCTTCGGTTGTACTGCCCCTGGCTGTATTGGCGACTCTGGTCACCGCCGCTTCGACTGTACTGTGCATGGCTGTATTGGCGACTGCTGTCGCGCGCTTCATCCTCACGGGGGTTTGGAATCCCGCCGCTACTAACTCGATTGAGTCGTTGCCGTTGTAACGCGGCTTCTCTTGTGGCGCCCTTCTCGCCAGTTGCTTGGTCCGGCTTCGTCCTTCGGGAGTAGTGTGAACTATTGCGGACCGAGTCCTCTCCGTCTGCCCACTGGTTTGCTATCTTCATGACCTCGATCATGTTTTTTTCGGCCGGAGCCTACCAAATCCTCGCGGAGGTCGCGGCGGGAGACGCCGTGCATGAAGGCATCCATCACTCGGTCCTCCGAGGTGGTCTCCATGGTGTTTGCGGAGCAGGTCCAACGCTGGATGTATGACCGGAGCGGCTCGTCCGTCCTTGCTTGCATGCTTGTAGCTCGACGAACGTCGTTGGTCTCGAGTACGTCCCAGGAAGGATTTAACGAAGGCTTCCGCGAACTCGTCCCACGTCCTGAAGGCGTTCTTGGGTTGAGTGTTGAGCCACCCGCGTGCAGAGCCCGTGAGCATCAGCTGGATTTACTGCATGGCCCGTGTCGAAGTACCGCCCTGGCAGCTGCAGGCTATGAGGTAGTCTTCTAGCCAGAGTCTTGGGTCCTGCTTCCCGTCGTACTTGACTGCTTCTGCCGTGAGCTTGAAGCCCTTGGGCATTCTTGTGTCGCGTATGTTGAAGCTGAAGCATGCGGCGCCGCCGGCTCGTAGTCGCCGTCGTTGCGGTCGTAGTCGAAGTTGGACGTGCTGGTCGGCGCTGGATGCGGCTGCGGTCTACCGTCCTTTGTGTGATGACGTTGCGGAGGTCTTCACCTGGCTGCGGTTGTCGCAGTTGTCTTGTCGCGGGGCTGCGAGTGCTGCGGGCTCGTGGTCGCGGCGATCTCGATCTTCTCGCGCTTTTTCTGTCGCGCCTTGTTTACCATGCGTCTTCGAGTGCCTTGATAGACATGATCTGCTGCTTGTGGAGGAGAGCGCGCGAGTCGCCCTCTGGCGCTGTGTCAGCCGCAGGTATGTTTCGACTGCCATGAGTGCGCTCCGGGTGTCTTGGGGACGGGTATTCCGTCTGCGTCTTCTATGTATGATGACTCGAGGTTGCGGGTGACTCTAGCGCGGTCGACCTCCGTCATCAGGGGCACGCGGGCTCTGTGGCGCCTTGCTCCTTGCGAGACCTCTGTTGAGGCAGTGAACGAGTAAGCGGCCCTCCTGGCGCTCGACGCGTCGGCCTCCTCCTTGCGTCGGAGGAGCTCGGCCTTCTCTGCGCGAGTCGTTCGCCTTCCTTCCGCAGGTACTGGACCGCCATAAGGTCCTCCGGGGTGCATCCGGTGGGGGGTACGTGCCTTCCTCGACGTGCTTCAGGGCTTTGATTGCCATGTCGCGGGTGATGGTGAGTCGTCACCTGGTCCGGCATGACCACCTCCAGTGGGTATGCGGGTTCGTCGTCGTTGCCCTGCGGCCTCTGGCCGATCATGAAGACTTGCGCGGGTAATCTGGGCAGCGGGATGGACGCTGCCACTGCTGCTTCCTTCGTCCGAGCCGTGCTCGGAGTCGAAAATGGCCGCAAACTGGTGGGTACACATAGTCGCTGCCGCGGTCGTTTCTTGGAGTTTCGTGATCTTCGCCGCGGTCGCGAGGAGTGATGTCGCTGTTGACGTGGGCGCGATTGGCTTGTTGACGATCTTGTAAGTCGATGGACGCGAGTGGCGCGGTAAGGAACGACGCGACCTTCGTTGCGTGCGAAGGCGTGTTGACGTAGTCGAAGTTGATGCAGATCTTGGCCTTGTCAACGACGCGGTCGAGGTAGTCGAGTAGACTCGATCCGCACGGTGGTCGACGAGGTGGTCGACGTAGTCGTAGCAGATGCGATCTCCGTGGTAGCCGGAGACGCTGGTGGCGCGCCGCGTTGGGGCGCGATCTCTGCCGCCGCGGAGGCGGTCGAGTAGTCGAGGCGGACGCGATCTTCTCAGCAGTCGAAGGACGCTGTCGCCGCAGTCGCAGCAGATGCGATCTCCGCAGCAGGTGGGGGCGTGGTTGGGTGCGCCGCGGCAGATGCGGGTGCCACCACCAAGGCGGTGCGATCGCCGTGGATCTGATACTCCACTCTGTCTACGAAGTAGTGCATGGTAACCGAAGGTGAGCCATACCTACATGCAGATCGGCGTACACCGAGCGGTGGGCCGGCGGTGAAGGTGTACTCGAAGGAGCCGAAGCAGATTGGCTCCTTGTGATGCAGACGTCGGTCTTCAAGGTTGATGGAGCCGGTGCACCATGATTCCAGCGCTCGTTCTTTCCCACAGACGGCGCAATTGACAGAGGTGGACTCGGCAAATCCCTGAGTTGTACCCCGGGTTGATTGAGGGGGAGAGAGATGAGCGCTGGTGACACACCTGACAAGGCAAGGCGTTTAACCCAGTTCAGGCTCCCGAGGATAACACCCTACTCCTGCTTGTCTGGTTATTGATGGTGAGCTTGGCTACAATGGCGAGATG
>CAMZMU010000113.1:6824895-7042114 GCA_947311845.1 Poa pratensis | reverse complement strand
TGTGAGTGTCGAGAATGACTCCCACGAAAAGGGATAGTCAAGCTCACGAAGAGAGTTCGTGTAAGGGGCTGAACACGTTGGTCAAACAACCCTCAACCTGCACGGCGACGGTGCTCGTCGAGCAAGAGGAGGGACATCACGACAGAGATGAACACCAGCCCGTACCCAGGTTCACGGCCCTCGTGGGAGGTAACACCGCTACTCCTGCTTGTCTGTATTGCACTGCTTGTAGAGGTTACAGTACAATGAGCTTGCCGAGGCTCTCTTTTGGCAATGGTGTACACGAGGAAGGGAAGCAGTGGTCTTCTTCTTCCTTGCGCGTAAGTGGCTATGCTGGAATGAGAATGCGATCCCTTGCTACGGTGCTGCTCCTCCTTTTATAGGCGCCCCGGGCTTCCTCCCTGCGCTTGCGCTACGGAAGGGCTATCACGTGGCGGCAGAAGGTAGAGCGTGGTGCACCGCAGCCCGGCTGTCCATGGACACGGTCCATGGGCGTAAAGCTGAAGCCTGTGGCAGAGTAACCACCGTCCATGCAGGACGGCCAGCTGGGGCCGCAGAGGAACGTGGGGGTGCCCACGGTGACGTTGGCCGTGGAGCGTAGCGCCGGCCGGTCCCCTTATCACCAAAGAGGAAACCTTGTAGTCCGGTGCGGATGGCACAGCTTTGTTGACCCCTTTAATCACCAAAATGGCAACTGCGGCGTCGTCGTCACCCGCGCGCAGAGGCGCGCGTCACTCTGCGGCCGCTGCAGAGCCCATGTGCGCTCTGCAGAGGTTGCTTTGCAGCGAAGCGATCTCCACGAGGGCTTGGATGCCCTGTAGAGAATTCGGCGTTGACCTCTCTCCAGGGGAGATTTCCTTGAAGAGGGGGCAGCAGTGGAGAGGGCCTCCGCAGGCCTCTGCTGCCTCAAAAGCCCTCGCGAGGCAATTCGCCTCGCGAGGCTCTCCAAGCCGTAGGCTTGGTCCTTAGCGAAAATTGGCCATCAAGTGTCGAGGGCCGTAGAGGACAGGCCCAGCACACCCTGGATTTCACTGGGCCGACAGTAGCCCCCGGGCCCATGATGGGCACGATGTAGTCCAATGGACGCAGGCGAATCGTCATGGGCCCAAAGTGTCCGGCCGGCCTGAGACACGTGTAGGGCAGTTACGCCGCACGACACGTTCTCCTCGGAGATGACGGGCGTAGTGGGGGGACCCACCACGTCTCGGTAACTGCTCTGAGGGGAATAAAGCCTGCAGCGCCGGTTCAGGCAGCAGTTACTGCATCATTTGCGCGCCCGTCTCCTCGCTCTTGACTTCTGCGCTCCTGTGTCTCCGGCGCTCCTCCTCCTTCACCGAGCTTCTCCGCCGCCCTTCTTTCTTCGACCATGGGTCCCAAGAAGGACAAGGCGGCAATGGCGAACGTACCGGCCGAGGCGCAGCAGGAGGACGAGTTCGCGCCGGCGCTGGTGGGGACTCGCATCCACACGGCGGAGGCGCTGGACAAGATCCGGCTGATGGCCGCGGGCAAGAACAACGAGCACGGCGCCACTGTTCTCAAGGCGGCGCGCTTTGGCAAGCTCGCGGCGGGGCTGTATCCCATTTTCTTCCAGACCATTTTCGCTGGTTTGGTGCCGCCATTTTCCCCCTTCCTGGAGGAGGTTCTGGCCTTCTATCAGATCCAACTTCTGCATCTGCACCCCAACTCCATCTTGATCCTCGCCATCTTCGCATATCTTTGCGAGGCGTATTTGGGGGTGATGCCTTCCGTGGCCTTCTTCCGGAGCTTCTACGCGCTCCGCTCCACGGCGCCTGGCGAGCGGTCTGGTTGTGTGTCCTTCCGCATCGCGGATGGGATGGGAGGCATCTACATCCCCATGTCCTGGGATGGCGACAAACCCGTCACACGGGTGACGAAGAAGGTGGACGATTTCCGCCAGCGGTGGTTCCTCGTGGACGCCAAGACGCAGAATTCCTTCTTCGACGTCCCTGAGGCGCCGCCGCTGAAGAACTCGAACTGGTCGAGTGCAACCTTTCAGAGCCCGAAGATTGCTGACTTGGTCGCACGCATGAAGCTCGTCCGCGAAGCTGGCCTCACGGGGCAGATGGTTGCTGAAGACTTCGTGAGGCGCCGTATTGCTCCTCTCCAGAAGCACACGAAGCCGATGTGGATGTATTCAGGCCCGGCGGACCCGATGCGGCTGCATTGCAGCTCCCACACCCCCGACGTCATAGCTTCCATTATGGGCATCCTCTTCACCGCCCCGGAGGTTCCTGTGCCGCGCAGTGAGCTCGCGAGGCCCCTCCATCAGATTACTCCGAAGAAGCGCCTCGCGATCCTGGAGCTGATGCCGGAGTTCACCCCTCAGGGCCTGGCAGGGGAGGAGAAGAAGGAGGCCGCGGCGCCCGTGGTGGAAGAGGACTGGGCCTCGGAGTCACCCGCCGCATCTGACGCCGATCTGGGCGTCACCTGTGGAGGGGCGAATCCCTCGGCAGGGGAGGCGAGCTCTTCGAGACCTGCTCCTCCCGAGGGAGAAGTTCTGGAGATTTCGTCCAGCGGGGACGAGGATTTCCTTGTGGCCCCTTCGCGCCAGGTCGCGGAGGGGGAGGAAGACAGCGATGAGGAGGCCGCAGCGGGACGCTGCGATCCCCGCTCCAAGGCTTTTCACGACAGGGCCGCCAAGAGCCCAGTGGGCACCCCTCTCAAGAGGAAAGCTGAGACTGCTCCTGAGGGGCCCGGCTCTGGAGCTGCTTCGTCGAGGTCGTGGCGGTCGTCCACCACGATGTGGGTTGACTCACGCCAAGACATCTGGGTAAGCATTGGTCCCTGTTTTCACATCTTTCGAGAATTTCTTGCTCCCCTCTTGAAGGCCTTTCTTGCTTGTTTGCAGGGATTTGGTGACGGCAAAACGCCGGAGGCTCCGCAAGGCCGCGGAGGTGCGGGGCCTTGCCTCGGCAACCGTCGAGGGGCCTGTGGAGCCCTCAGCTGAAGAGGCTGCTAAGCCCGTGACCGAGGCCACGGGCCGGTCGTGGAGGAGGCCACGAAGCCTGTGTCGGAGAGGCTACAGGGCCTGGTGGAAGAGGCTACAGGGCCTGTGGTGGTTGCGCCTCTGGCCGGGCGGCTGCTTCGTCTTCTGCCGCGGAGGTGCGCCCCGAGGAGGAGGCGGTGGTGCGGACGCCAACACCGCCACGCCCTGTCACTCCACCAGAGCAGCAAGAGGAGGTCGCCACGGAGGAGGCGGGAGCGGCTCGCCGGCGAGGAGAGGCGCCGACGTCGAGATGGGGGAGAACGTTCCTCCTCCGCCCCAAGGCACTGACGCTGAGGTGGAGAAAACGTTCCTCCCTCGCCGCCCCCGCCTAACGCAGATATTGAGGGGGCGGCGGCTTCTTCTGAGGCCGCAGCGGGCACGGCGGCGGCGGACCTCACGGTGGCTGGGCAGTCTTCCCCAGCCCCTGAAGCTCGAGAGGAGGCGCCGATGGAAGACGACGGTGCTGGAGCCCATGGCCCCAATGACGGAGAGGGCTCGCTTCACAGCCCCCAGGCCAGGGTCGACCCGGGCCCAAGCTCGGACCCCCCCTTGAAACTAGTGCGCACGAGGGGCCTCCATGTCTCGTGGGAGTTCGCGGGCTCTGGTCCTGGGCGGCAAGCTGGAGCGGCGCTCCGCAGCTCTACCTTCCGCCTGGCGAGGGGTGCACTGGGGGCTGGAGGCCCAACTCGCTCTCGAGGAGGCCGAGCTCGCCAGAGAGTATGATGAACTTGAGAAGGCCTGGACCCGCTTCTTCGAGATCGTGGAGCACCGTCGCCACGACAACGAGGCCATGCAGGCGCAGCGAGAGGAGGCGCTGCGCTTCGCCAAGGAAGTCGCGAGAGCGCGGTGCGCGAGGCTCAAGAGACCCTGGAGCCACTCCAGGCAGAGCGCCAGGCCGCTGCAGAAGATCGCGAGGCGGCCGTGGCGGAGCGCCAAGCCGCAGCCTCAGAGCGCGCGGCCCTCGAGACCACGCTAGCCGCCAGCGCCAAGAGCTTGCTGACCGCGAGGGGAAATTTGCTGCGGAGTCGGAGGCTACGCGAAGTCTTTGGACCAACACCGCGTGTCTTTGGATGCCCGTGAGCAAGCACTGGCGGCGCGCGAGCGGAGGTGCTCAAGCGCGAGGAGCAGCAACTGCAGGCTGACAGGGAGCTGTCCACGCAGCGCGCAGATCTTGAGGCGCGGGAGGGCAATCTGGCCGAGGCCATAGGCAAGCATGAGAGGAGGTGGCCAGGCACAAAAGCTTGTGAGAAGTCCAACCGAAAGCTCGCCGCGAGGAAGGAAGAGGCTGAAAGGATGTTGCCGCCAAGCAGAAAGAATACGCGCTGCCGTCGCCGAAGAATATGCCGGGAAATTCAGAAGCAGGAGGACCGCTTCAAGAAGAAACGCGCGGATGACAATGCCCGCATCATTCAGCTGGAGCACCAGAACGCCAACCTGAACTCCCAGTGAGGCGCGCCAGAGACGGTCGTCGCCGCGCGAAGAGGCTCGCGAACGTGCAGATCAAGACCTCGCCTCCCTGATGGCTGATATGAGGAGCTGAACGCGCAGGTGGGCCCTGCTGTGGAGCGTGCTGCAGAGGCTGAGCACAGCGTGCAGGCGGCGCGGGTCCTGACGCAGCAGCGGGAGCGCATGTTCAAGTCCTTGGTGACCCGGGGGAACACTCTCGCGGGGCAGCTAGGAGTGGATGCCCCTGCGTTCCCGTTCATGGGAACGCTGACGCCGCCACATACCTCGCCTACTTCGATCAGCTCTTCACGCGCTCGAGGGCCCTGTGGCGGAACTTGGCGATGTTGTTGATGAGGAGTGCCGCAAGCTCTTGACCGTGGCGATCGATCGCGTCTTCGCCAACCTCCAGCGCCTTCAACCCGGCTTCGACTACGAGTCAGTGACCGAGCCCGTCGAGAGGACCAAGCCTTGGAGCTCTCCAACTCGGTTCGAGAAGAAGTCAACGATTACGTCGACCGCTTCAAGAGGGTTGAGGCGGAGCAGGCCGCTGAGGAGGATGAAGGCGCCGAAGAAGAAAGGCTGAAGAGGACGGCGATGGTGAACCCTCTGCCTAGGCCACTCCTGCAACAAGATGCGCTTGACGCGCAACTATCTTTGTTTTAAGACTTGTTTTAAACATTCTGGCTTGTAAGATACTTTGATCGTACGCAAATGTGTGTGTGCCCCTCGATGGGCCTTTTATCCCTGTTCCATGTCTTTCTTCGCTCTACGTCGTCAGGACCCATCTCTTTGCGCTATGACACCGCCGCTGCGGTATGCCGGAGCGTGACTCGGCAAGGCCGGGGGGTGTTTAAGGCTTGGAGAGGTAAGGGCTCTCGAGTCGCGGTGCTCGAGGGCCCCCTTTGACGCACAAGCAGTCCATGGAGTGTGAGAGAGAAAAAACCCGCTCGAGGGACGACAGGTGCTCGTGAGAGGGAGAAAAACTCCTGAGGGGCGCGAGCGCTAGACTTAGCTTGGCGAGACTTTGGCCTCGTAGAGGGCGTTGGCTTCCCTGGGGCGTTGGTTTCCCTGATGGTGCGCTCCCTCTAGGGGTCGGAGCGTGACTTCTCGACCTTGGGGAGGACTCTTGTTCCCTGTATTGGTTAGAGAGGCAAACCCAAAGCAGGCACATGGTAGTAAACACTCATGCGCGCTTATAGGCTTCCTCATGAGTATCTCGCGAGGAGAGTAAGTACCAAGGTCCTTTGGTGAGGTGGCGTGTTTGGGAGCAAGCCCATGGGCCAGAGCTCTTTGGGAGGTAACAGGCGTGAGAGCGTGCTCACGTGTTAGAGCTCGGATCCTTTGGATTTTGCGGTGCTGTTGGGGTGCTCTTGAGGCACAGTCACCGTACTCAGCCCCCGCTCGCGAGGTGCGCATGGGGAAGAATATGAGCGCGAAATGAACTAAGATGATGAAAAGTAAAAACTCACCACCAAAATATTACATAGCGGCGCCTCAGCGCAATGTTTCATTGAGAAACGAATTGGTTCATTACACTTGGTGTTACCAAGATAAAGTTTTCCATGTCGAGGCATGGGGACCACATTCAGTGGCTGAGACTCTTCACGGCCTGCGGCGGCACGTATCAGGAGAGCTCAGAGGGGCTGGCCCTCGGGAGGAGAAGCTTTTGTGAAGCTTGGAGGTGAAGTTGTGTGCTTCCCTCTAGAGACAAAAAATGTCTGGCGTGACTATGATCACGGGTAGAACTTGCGTAGATGCGCGATGTTCCATGGATTCTTGACCGGGATGCCGTCCTCCGTTTCGAGGCGTACCGCGCCAGGCCTGGCGATGTGTGAGACCCTGTAGGGGCCTTCCCACATTGGCGAGAGCTTGTGGAGACCTTCCCTGGAGAGGATTCTCCTGAGGACGAGGTCGCCTGTCTCGAGAGTGCGTGGACGTATGTGGCGGCTGTGGTAGCGTCGCAGGTCTTGCTGGTACTTGGCTGCCCTGAGGGCGGCACGGCGGCGCAACCCGTCAAGGAGCAGCAGGTCGTCGCTGTGGAGGTCTGCTTGATCGTCCTCGTTGAAGGCAAGGACCCGTGCGGATCCATGCTTGATCTCTGTGGGGAGGACTGCTTCAGCTCCATACACGAGGGCAAATGGCGTCTCACCAGTGGGCTTCGTGGGGTTCGTGCGGATGGACCAGAGCACGGACGGGAGTTCGTCTATCCAGCCCTTGCCGTAGCCCTTCAGGCGATTGAAGCTTCTTGTCTTGAGGCCCTTGAGGACCTCAGCATTTGCTCGCTCGGCTTGGCCGTTGCTCTGTGGGTGAGCCACCGAGGCGAAGCAGAGCTTGGTGCCGAGGCTCTCGCAGTAGGCCCTGAAGATGCCGCTGGTGAATTGTGAGCCATTGTCGGTGATGATGCGATTAGGCACACCAAAACGGCAGACCAGGCCTCTGATGAATTTTACTGCTGCCCTGGCCGGTATGCTGCGCACTGCTTCAACCTCTGCCCACTTGGTGAACTTGTCGACTGCCACGAAGAGGAAGCGGTAGCCCCCTTGTGATCTCGGGAAGGGTCCCAAGATGTCTAGCCCCCAGACCGCGAAAGGCCACGAGAGCGGGATGGTTTGGAGTCCCAGTGCAGGCTGATGGACTTGCTTGGCGTGGAATTGGCACGCATCGCAAGACTGGACGATGGTGGTGGCATCTTGAAGCACTTGGGGCCAGTAGAAACCGCTCCTGAAGACCTTGCCTGCCAGGGTGCGTGCAGAGGAATGGTGGCCACACTCTCCACTGTGAATGTCTCTGATCAGCATGCGGCCTTCCTCGGGGGGGACGCACTTGAGTGCAATTCCATTTGGGCGCTTGCGGTACAGGTCTCCCTCGAGGATGTAGTATGACTTGGCTTGTCGAGCCACTCGTTCCGCCTCCGCGTCTTCTTCAGGAGGACTCCCTTCAGCAGGTAGTCTTTGAGTTCGTCAACCCAGCCTGTCTCTTGATGCACCATAGCCAGCAGCAGACGCTCCCCTGAGGATGGACCGCAGTTGGGTGCCCCACCTACAGGAGGTGGTGGGAGTACTTCGTCTGTGCTTGTGGCTGCTGCTTCTTGTGGCTGCTTTATGGACGCCTTGGAGAGTCTCTCTTCAAAGACGCCGGCCGGCTGGGCCTGCCTTCGTGATGCTCGCTTGGCGATGTCATCTGCCTCCTGGTTCTCCTTTCGCGGGATGTGCATGAGCTCCATGCCCCTGAAGTGCTTCTCGAGCTTGCGGACCTCTTCAAGGTAGGCGGCCATGTGGTCGTCTTTAGGCGTGTAGCTCTTGTTGGAGAAGTTAACCAGGAGCTGGGAATCACCCTTTATGAGTAAGTGCTTGACGCCAAGGGCGATTGCGGCTCTGAGCCCGGCGAGGAGGCCCTCGTACTCGGCGATGTTGTTGGAGATCTTGTCTATTGTGAAGCACAGCTGGATGGCGTAGTAGAGCTTGTCACCTTTTGGTGAGGTTAAGACAACGCCAGCCCCACCATTGCGGCAGGCGAAAGCTCCATCGAAGTGCATGGTCCAGTGGCTTGGCATTGTATCTCCCGATGACGCGGTTTCTTCTTCGCGAGGCTCTTCAGGAGTTGGGTCTGTCCACTCGGCGACGAAATCCGCCAGCGCTCTCCCTTTTATGACTCTTGTGGTGTCGAAGCGCAAGTTGAATGGTTGCAGCTCAATGTTCCATCCTGCGACGCGGTCAGTAGCGTTGGGGTTGCGCAGGATCTGCTCCAGGGGGAAGGACGTGACCACCGTGATGGGGTGGCCCTGGAAGTAGTGGCGCAGCTTCCTGGAGGCGATGAGTAGCGCGAGGAGGAGCTTCTGCTGCACTGGGTACCGCTCGCGAGCATCTCGCAGTACAGTACTGACGAAGTAGACTGGATGCTCGACGAGGGTCGTTGATGGTGCGGCAGCGTCGGCTCCCTCGAGAGGCTCCTCAGGACCTTTGGCGAGGTTTGCCTGTGGAGGAGCCTCGGCAGGGTGCTCGTGGGGACTCGACTTGAGGCTGTGGGTCTGGCACTGGGTCTGGAGAGACTGTTCCCTCGTCGGGAGGTTCTGGACTTGGTGTGGCAGTGCTTTTCTTGGGAGAACTGGCTCTTCTCTTTCCACCACCAGGACGGCGCTTGCAGTTTGTGGAGTGGCTGCTAGGTACAGCTTCAGATGCTCGCCTGCCCTGGGGGCTACCATGACTGGTGAGCTAGCCAAGTATTTCTTCAAGTCCTCAAATGCTTTGTCGGCCTCTGGAGTCCACTTGAAGGTGCCGGATTTCTTCATGATCTTGAAAAATGGCAAGGCTCTCTCGCCGAACTTGGAGATGAAGCGGCCTAAGCTGGCCATGCATCCTGCTAGGCGCTGCATGTCCTTGAGGCGGCGAGGTGGCTGCATGTCTTCTATAGCCTTGATCTTGTCAGGGTTTGCTTCTATGCCGCGGTGGGACACGAGGAACCCGAGGAGCTTGCCTGAAGGCACCCCGAAGACGCACTTGGCGGGGTTTAACTTGATGTTCACCTTGCGCAGGCTGGCAAAGGTTTCCTCGAGATCCTTCAAGAGAGTGTCTCCCTCGCGAGACTTGACCACGATGTCGTCGACATAAGCTTCTGCATTTCTTCCCATCTGAGCCCCCAAGGCGATCCTCATGAGCCTCTGGAAGGTGGCGCCGGCATTTTTCAGGCCAAAGGGCATGCAAGTGTAGCAATACACACCACAAGGGGTGAGAAATGCTGTTTTCTCCTCGTCTTCCTTGGCCATTTTGATCTGGTGGTAGCCTGAGAAGGCATCCAGGAAACAGAGGAGATCACAGCCGGCGGTGGAGTCCACAATCTGGTCTATCCTTGGCATGGGGTATGGATCCTTGGGGCAGGCCTTGTTTACGTCTGTGTAGTCGATGCAGAGCCGGCCTCCTCCATTGGGTTTTGGGACAACCACACCGTTGGAGAGCCAAGTGGGGTGGGCAACTTCTCGAATGATGTCTGCTGCTTTCAGCTTCTCTACTTCTTTGATGATGAACGCTTGCTTCTCGGGGGCTTGTTTCCGCGCTTTCTGCTTTACAGGGCGTGCGTCTGGACACACGGCTAAGTGGTGCTCGATCACCTCCCTTGGTACACCGGACATTTCTGACGGAGTCCATGCGAACATGTCAGAATTTGCCCGAAGGAAGGCGACGAGCGCGCTTTCCTATTTGGGAGGCAAGCCAGCGCCTATGGTGACGCTAGCCCCCGAGCCCTCAGCCCCCGAGCCGCTGGTGCTCAGCGACACCTTCTTTGTAGATGCTTGCTCTTGAGTGAACAGTGTTTCTTCTTCTTGGGCCTCTCGAGAGGCTCCATGTCCTCGTCAGCGGGGAATGCCATGGCAGCGGCCTTGTAGGCGATCTCGACAGCGCGCGTGGCGTCCTGTACGTGACCACGTATGGTGATGGTGCCACCGCTGCCAGGGATCTTGACCATGTTGTAGGCGTGGTGCGTGACGGCCATGAACTTCGCGAGGGCGGGGTAGCCGAGGATGGCGTTGTAGGGCAGGCCAATGTGCGCGACGTCGAAGTCAATTAGCTCGGTGCGGTAGTTCTCCTGCGTGCCAAAGTGACCGCGAGCCTCACTTGCCCCAGAGGCGAGATTGAGCCGCTGGTGACCCCGGTGAAGGGCCTGGAGGGCATGAGCCACTCGTAGGGCACTTGAAGCGTCTCGAAGGTCTCGACAGAGATGACGTTCAGGCCTGCACCCCCATCAATGAGCGTCTTGCCGACGGCGATGTTGTTGATGGTGGGGGTGCACACCAACGGGAGGGTGCCCACAGTCTTGGTAGACTTGGGGTGATCTTTGGCGTCGAAGGCGATGGTGTACTGGGACCACTTGAGGGGGCGGGACTCGACCCCGGGAAGCGCTGCGTTGAGCTCGCGAGCGAACTGCTTGAACTGGTTGTTCGACTTGGGCGCCTGGGATCCGCCGAGGATGCATGCCATGGCACCCTTGGGGGCCTGGTAGCCTCCAGGCTCTTCGTCGGGAAGATTGTTGTTTTTCTCGGCGGCATTCGCCTGAGTTCCCTGGGCCTCTGGAAGTTGCCCTTGCGTCCACCTTTGCGGTAACCACGGCCTCTGCCGCGGCCACCGCTGCCTTCTTCTTGCTCACGCTTCTTGCTCAGCTGCTTGAGGTCATAGCAGTTCTCCGTCGCATGGCCGCGCCTGTTGTGGTAGATGCAGAACGGGCGGTTGTCCACCTTTTTCTCGCCAGCCTCTGGGAGTCCTCGCGAACATGCTTGGCGTCGGGTTCAGCTGCCAGGACTGCGGTAGGCTTGCGCTTTATCTCGTCACGCCTCTTCTGGGTCTTGGATCCCTCGACAGGGTCGTCTGTCGAGCCCACCTTGACGAAGAGGAGCCCTTCTTCTGCCTTGGCGCATTTGTCTGCGATGTCGAAGAGCTTCACCACGGAGGAGAGGGTATCATGGATGCCGAGCTTCTCGAGCATCCTGTGGTTGGTGACGCCCTCTCTGAAGGCCGCAATGACGTGCGAGTCCGGGATGTTCGGGATCTTGTTGCGGACTTGGCTGAAGCGCTGGATGTACCTGCGGAGGGTCTCGCCAGGCTTCTGGCGCACAGCTCGCAGGTCGTTGTAGGTGAGGGCGCGCTCGTACGTGCCCTTGAAGTTCGCAACGAACTGCTGGCAGAGCTCCTCCCACGAGTCAATGGAATCCTCGGGAAGGTTCAGGAGCCACGACAAGGCGGAATCCTTGAGAGCGTGGGAGAACCAGTTGGCCATGACCTTGTCGTCTCCCCCCGCAGCTTGGATGGAGGTGGTGTAGAGCTGCAAGAACTCGATGGGGTTGTTCGTGCCGTCGTAGCCCTTGGGTAGGTCAGGCCTGAACTTCTGTGGCCAGACGACGCGACGCAGGTTGCGGGTGAAGGCCGCGCAACCTGTGGCGTACGAGGCGATGCCACCCTGAAGAGCACGGCGGTTCTGTCGCCCTGCTTGGCCGATTTCCTCGACGATGCGCTTCTGGAGGTCCTTCTGGCGCTCCATTTCCACCCGCGCGTCTGGGGGTGTCCGCTGCACGATTTGGCAATCGCGCGGCGAAGACGCGTGGGATGCGGCCTTGTGCGCCGCAGCTGGAGGGACCGGCGGAGGCGGCGGCGGAGGTGCGCCATGCGCGGTGGTTCCAGCGCGTCCGGAGTTGTGGTGCACCAGAGAGCGCGACGCCGCAGGAGCAGCGCGCGGTGCCGCGCAATGTCGACGAGGTGCTGGAGGCGGCCGAGCCAGTTGTCGTGCGCCTCAGCTGTGGGGCGGTAGCGGAAGAGCTCCGCGGCCATGAGCAGCGCGGTGTTTGGGCTGGGCGCTGGACGCCCAAGAGTGGAGGCGCTGTGGCGCTGGGACGGATGCGAGGACTCAGCGTCCTCGCCGTGCCCGTGGTCGACGTCTCGTCGAAGCGGTCGTCGGTGGCCGTCGTCGTCCTCGGGGTGCTCCACCCGCGGTTCAGCGGTGTTGCGCCCGTGGTGTTGGCAGCGGGCTCGGTGGTGCCCTGCCTGACGCCCGCCGGGTGGCGCGAGCTGCGCGAGTGTCCGCCATGGTGCAGAGGTCGATGAAGGTTGAAGACGCGCCTCAGCCCCCTACCTGGCGCGCCAATTGTCGGAGAATGACTCCCACGAAACAGGGATAGTCAAGCTCACGAAGAGAGTTCGTGTAAGGGGCTGAACACGTTGGTCAAACAACCCTCAACCTGCACGGCGACGGTGCTCGTCGAGCAAGAGGAGGGACATCACGACAGAGATGAACACCAGCCCGTACCCAGGTTCACGGCCCTCATGTGGAGGTAACACCGCTACTCCTGCTTGTCTGTATTGCACTGCTTGTAGAGGTTACAGTACAATGAGCTGCCGAGGGCTCTCTTTTGGCAATGGTGTACACGAGGAAGGGAAACATGGTCTTCTTCTTCCTTGCGTAAGTGGTGTGCTGGAATGAGAATGCGATCCTTGCTACGGTGCTGCTCCTCCTTCTTTTATAGGCGCCCCGGGCTCCTCCCTGTGCTTGCGCTACGGAAGGGCTATCACGTGGCGCAGAAGGTAGAGCGTGGCGCACCGCAGCCCGGCTGTCCATGGACACGGTCCATGGGCGTTAAGCTAAACCTGTGGCAGAGTGACCACCGTCCATGCAGGACGGCCAGCTGGGGCCGCAGAGGAACGTGGGGTGCCCACGGTGACGTTGGCCGTGGAGCGTAGCGCCGGCCGGTCCCCTTATCACCAAAGAGGAAACCCTTGTAGTCCGGTGCGGATGGCACAACTTTGTTGACCCCTTTAATCACCAAAATGGCAACTGCGGAGTCGTCGTCACCGCGCGCAGAGGCGCACGTCACTCTGCGGCCGCTGCAGAGCCCATGTGCGCTCTGCAGAGGTTGCTTTGCAGCGAAGCGATCTCCACGAGGGCTTGGATGCCCTGTAGAGAATTCGGCGTTGACCTCTCTCCAGGGGAGATTTCCTTGAAGAGGGGGCAGCAGTGGAGAGGGCCTCCGCAGGCCTCTGCTGCCTCAAAAGCCCTCGCGAGGCAATTCGCCTCGCGAGGCTCTCCAAGCCGCAGGCTTGGTCCTTAGCGAAAATTTGCCATCAAGTGTCGAGGGCCGTAGAGGACAGGCCCAGCACACCCTGGATTTCACTGGGCCGACAGTGAGTTCAACCATCTCTCTCGTTACGGCCCCAGGGACGTGACCAATGATGCTGACAAGCAAGAGCTCTTCCGCAAGGGTCTTTCGCCGCAGCTCCGCTATGAGCTATTGCCCTTCAGGTTCTAGACCTATCAGGAGCTGTTCAACCAGGCTTTCACTCTCGAACAAGGAAGAAAGGAACTGGAAGCTTCCAAGAGGCCCGCACACAGGGACCACCAGAGTTCCTCGGGCTCTGAGAGCACGAAGCGCAGGTGTTTGTCCCCTACAGCGCTGTGCCGCGTGCTCCATTCATGCCGAGAGCCGCGGATACAGGCCACCACCTCCGCGCCCACTACTTCGACACTTGGGGAGGCGGGAGTGGGTACCGTCCTATGCTACCTGCTCCACCTGGAGTCACTTGCTACACCTGTGGCCAGGCTGGTCACTACTCCAGGGAGTGCCCCCAGAAGGCACCTCTCGCGATAACTCCTGCACGAGCCCCTGCCACTCTAGCTGGCAAGGCTGGACCTATTGTGCGTGGTCGCCTGAACCACATCTCTGCTGAAGAGGCTGAAGAGGACCCCGGCGTTCTCATGGTGAGCTACGAATCAACAACAATCTTGCTACAGTTTTGTTTGATTCTGGAGCATCGCATTCATTCATATCCATAGCTTTTGCAAAAGACCACAAAATACCGTTTGAGAAAATGAGACGTCCCTTGGTGATCTCACTCCTGGCTCCAAATGGCAAACCGATGGGTTACTCCTGAAGTCCCGATTACTATCAGTTACTACTCTTTTCCTTTCGCTTTGGTAGCTCTGAGGTCAAGTGGCATTGATGTCATACTGGGTATGAACTGGCTAGCCAAATACAAGGCTAATCTCGATGTGCTGCCAAGACCATCACCGTGACCAATTCTTCCGTGACAGTGTGAAGTATTGGTCTGCATTGTCAAGACCTCCGTCCTCCATCATACCCAACTCACCTGAGATTCTCCTTTGCTTTATGGAAGGCGAAACCCCTCCTGAAATCCAGGACATACACGTGGTGTGACTTCCCGGATGTGTTCCCGGAAGAATTGCCTGGCATGCCTCCAGACCGAAGTGTGGAGTTTGTGATAGATCTACTTCCCGGTACCGCTCCAATTTCCAAGAAGCCCTACGTATGCCGGTGGAAGAGTTGGCTTTGTTGAAAGAGCAAATTGATCAGCTGTTAGCGAAGGATTTCATCCAGCCTAGCAGTTCACCTTGGGGTTGTCCGGTACTCTTTGTAAAGAAGAGAGATTCTACCGTGCCTCGTCTAGTCTCTGACTATCGACCGTTGAATGGCGACAATCAAGAACAAGTATCCTATTCCTCGTATCAATGATCTGCTGGATCAGTTAGCTAGTGCAACGGTATTCTCCAAGATGGATCTGAGGTCAGGCTACCATCAGATCAAGATCAGAAAGGAGGATATTCTGAAGACGGCATTTATTACTCGATATGGTTCATATGAGTATACCGTCATGTTCTTTGGTCTCACCAATGCCCCAGCTACTTTCATGAGGCTCATGAACTCCATCTTCATGGATTATCTTGACAAGTTTGTTGTCATTTACATTGATGACATCCTCATCTATTCCAAAACCAATGAAGAGCATGAGGAACATCTTCGTTTGGTTCTGACATGACTTCGAGAACACCGCCTCTATGCTAAGTTCTCCAAGTGTGAGTTCTGGTTGGATAATCTTATTTTCCTTGGTCATGTGATATCCGCTAATGGTGTGGCTGTAATTCCTGACAAGATTCAGTCCATTTTGGATTGGAAAACTCCAATGTCAGTCAAGGACATTCGAAGCTTTCTCGGATTGGCAGGTTACTACCGCCGATTCATTGAAGGTTTCTCCAAGATAGCCAAGGCTCTGACTGACCTTCTCAAGAAGGATAGAAGTTTGCATGGACGACCGAAGCTAAAGAGAGCGTCAAAACGCTGAAAGCCAACTCACCTCCGCTCCTGTGCTTGTCCTGCCGGACACCAGCAAGGATTTCGTCGTCTTATGTGACGCCTCTCTGCAAGGCTTGGGCTGTGTGCTAATGCAAGATGGCCATGTGGTGGCGTATGCTTCCCGCCAATTGAAGCCGCATGAGCACAATTACCCTACTCATGATCTAGAGCTTGCCGATGTGGTCTATGCTCTGAAACAATGGAGACCCTACCTGTTTGGTACCGTTGCGAGATTTTCTCGGATCACAAGAGTCTGAAGTACCTCTTCACCCAGCCGGATTTAAATCTCAAGCAAAGGCGTTGGTTGGAGTTAATCAAGGACTATGATGTGAGTCTGAACTATCAACCCGGCAAAGCAAACGTCGTGGCTGACGCGCTAAGTCGAAAGTCCTATTGCAACAATCTGATGGTTGAGAAGGCTCAACCTGCTCTTCATGAGGAGTTTGCCCGTCTGAACCTGGAAATTGTTCCCTCCGGCTACCTTGCAAATCTGGAGATCAAAGCTACTCTTGTAGACTAGATTAAGGATGCTCAGAAGCTGGATGAGGGTATTCTGAACATCAAGAAGAACATTGCTAGCGGAAAGGCCAAATGTTTCTCGGAGGATGAATCCGGAGTTGTTTATTTTGGTGACCGTCTAGTAGTGCCAAAGAACCGAATTTGAGGAGCTCATCCTACAAGAAGATCATGAATCTCCTCTCTCTATTCATCCCGGTAGTACCAAATGTACCAAGACCTTCTACCACAATTCTGGTGGACCCGGATGAAACGGGAAATTGCCAAGTATGTTGCTGAATGCGACACATGTCGACGGGTAAAGGCTGAACATCAAAGGCCTGCCGGCACTCTTCGTCCTATTGCAGTCCCCGAGTGGAAATGGGATGAAATTGGTATGGACTTCATCACCGGGTTTCCAAGATCTCAAAAGGGCAACAATGCAATATGGGTAATCATTGATCGTCTTTCCAAGGTTGCTCACTTTCTACCAGTCCGTGATGATATACGGGCGAGTCAACTTGCTGACTTATATATGGCTCGTATTGTTCCATTGCATGGGTCCCTCTGAGGATCATATCGGACCGTGGAAGTATCTTTGTATCAAAGTTTTGGCAGAGTTTCCAAACTGCTATGGTTCCCGTCTCAACTTCAGCACCGCCTACCATCCTCAAACAGATGGTCAGACCGAAAGAGTGAACCAAGTGTTGGAAGACATGCTTAGGGCATGTGTAATCTCTTTTGGCAAGGGTTGGGAAAAGTACCTTCCTTTCGCGGAATTCTCCTACAACAATAGCTATCAAGCTAGTCTGGGCATGGCTCCATTTGAGGTTCTCTATGGAAGAAAATGCCGTACTCCGCTGAATTGGTCCGAGACCGGAGAGAGAGCACTCTTTGGTCCAGATGTGATCAATGAAGCTGAGGAGAAGGTTAGAATCATAAGGGAGAATCTGAAAATTGCTCAGTCTAGGCAGAAGAGCTACTATGATAAGCACCATCAGAAATTCACTATGAAATTGGTGATAAAGCTTATCTCCGCGTCTCTCCCCTTCGTGCGTTCACCGCTTCGGTATAAAAGGGAAATTGGCCCCTCACTATGTTGGCCCTTTCACCGTTCTGGCCAAGCGAGTAGATCTTTCTTATCAATTGGAATTACCGGTCATCTTCCCAAATGTACATGATGTGTTTCATGTCTCCCAACTTCGTCGGTGTTTTAAGGATCCTATCCATGGGTCAATCATGAGGAGCTGGATCTCCAGGAAGATCTCACTTATCGCGAGCATCCTATCCGTGTCCTGGATGAAGCCGAAAGAAAGACCCGTAACAACACTACCAAGTTCCTCAAAGTTCAGTGGTCTCACCATTCCGAGGATGAAGCAACTTGGGAAAGGGAGTCTAGTCTTCGTGACGAATATCCCGACTTTTTTCCGCAATCTTAGAATCTCGGGACGAGATTCCTGTAAGGGGGGGTAGAATTGTAACATCCCAAAGTTGAGAACCTAAAAACCTGTGTAAAATTTTCGCTTTTGTGTTCATTGCATCATGGCATCCATATTATCTTGCTAAACAACATGCTAATTGGTTTGGCAAAATTGCAAAACACCAAATGCAAAATTTACTTTAACAAAATCTCAAAACAATGAAGGCACTCGAACTTGCAAAACAAAATTACTTTGACATCTTATATTTGTCAAGGAAGTTCCAAGAGTTCAAAAGTATTATTTCGCACCTTCTCTAAAAATTACTAGAGGGGCAACATTTTGAATTTTAGCAAAATGCCTTAATTGAACCCTATGAACAAAAGTTGTGCAAAACATTTTATTTTGAGACACCAAAATTGGTGGAGCTTCTAAATGTGAAGGGAGCCTCGCCAAATTTTGTCATAATTTTTGGATATGTTTAAGTGCCTCAATTAAATGACTAAAGTCACAGGTTTTATAATTAAAAGAGAAAAGGACCTATCTGTGATGGAGGGAAACTGTCCAGGGGGTTTTCTGCGAAATGTCGTCATCTCTCTCCTCTCTCACACTGGCGCCATGCCATCGCCGTGCCGCGCCCGCACCGCACGCGCTGGGGGCCCCCTCCTCTGCCTCTCCCCTGCAGGAGAAGAGCCGCCGAGCCCCACCTGCTCCTCTCCCTCGCTCACCTGCTCCCGTTCCTCCATCTCTCTCTCCCACGAGCTCACCACCCGAGCCGCCATGGCCGTCGTCGCCGCCGCTGATTAAGCTCGCCCCGAGCAAAACAAAGACTGCAGGAAGCTTTGCCTCGTCGTCCTCTCCATCTCCGCCGAGAGAATCGACCCGGGGCGCTGCCGTTTTAAACCGCGCCAACGCCATCTTCCCCGCCGCCGGCTGGAGCTCCTCCGCGGACGCTGCAGACGAATTCGTCGCTGTCGCTGCATCCCCGACCTCGCCATCTCCTCCATCGAGTCTGGGGTGAGCACACGAACATCCCCGTGCCCTCCTCTCGTTCGATTGTAGTCCGTAGCTCAAGTTCGTAGAACCTCTCCGTCGAACTGGGAAATCCGGTGCAATTCCCGGAATTTTCCAGATTCTATTCCGGGTTAAGGAAATAGCTACTGGACTCCCCCAGTTTCGCCCGGTATGAACCCGGAATTCACCCGGAAATAATTCCGGATCTTTTTCTTCCGGTGCCAAACCCGGAATTCTTCGGACCTAAAACCGGATTTCTCCCGGTACCAGAACCGGAATTTTCCGGATTTCATTCCGGATACTCCAATTTAATCTGTTTCAACACCAATCTTCAGCTCACTCTTAGTACTTGTTACAAGAATGCTTAATCACTTAAACCATGCATCTTCCACATGTGCATGTCATTCATATGCAAGTTAACAATAGGGTTCATCTACTCCAATTAACAAGTAACGATGCTACTTTACTTAACTCCACGGTGTATTCGAGATGTACCCCTTTAAGCATCCAAACTCCGTTTAAGTTGAATAGATTGAATCATCCTCATCCCGGGGATTTAAAATGGCATGTCATCATGTGTTTGCGCATTGCATTTGTTAAAGCTTGTGTGGTGATTGATTGTTCTTCCGTTGTTATGCTTCGATAGATCAAGCAGCCGGGGTTACGCCGCAATACCCCGACCATCCGTACTGCCAGCACGTTGAGTAAGGCAAGCATAATCCCCCCTCTGAGCATATCTTATCCTATGTTTCCGCAAATATTTTCTCAACTATAATATTGCATGCGGTTCCAAATGTCAATTTTATTTGATTAGAGTATCCTATAGTTGCATGAAGTTTCCGATGCCAATACCTGTTTCCCTCCTATTATCCATAGGTTTGTATTGTTGGCCTGAAATACTTAACTATGCTATGTTGTTGCTTAGCCATGCTTAGTTAAATGCTTAGCCGTCCGATGGATGGTTCATGTTGGAAACAAGTGATGAGATAACTGGATGATGGTGGAGAAATCGTGGAGACAGGTAATAAAATGCTTAAAGGTGGGGATGAGAGGCCATTGTGGTTGTGGTGCTTTGTCTCGTTCTCGCCGCCTAGGTGCGAGTTCTTTACCTCCCGAACCAAGACTGAGCGTGCAACCATGCGTGGGGCCTATGCAATTGCAGGAACCCTCATAGACTAAATAACTCGGGCGGGGCTAGCCAGGGTCCTCTAGTTCGGGCTTCCATTTGCGCGTGCGTGATGATGGTGGTATGAACTGGGATGAGGATTGTGGTGTTAGGAAAATAAGTGGCCGTGGGGCAGGCCGTTGAAGGCACTGGCGTGCCCTGCCGCCACTGATGATCCTGGAAAGTCCTTAACGAGGGAGAAGTCGACACCGCTCCCACCCAGCCGGCTTTCCAAGGAAGAGAGCTAATGCGCAGGTAATGGACCGGACGGTACGCGTGGCAAACATTGTACACCCCTGCAGGGTAAATCTTTTCGAAAAGCCGTGTCCACGGTTAAGGACAACTTGGGAAAGTACGATAAGATCATAGAATAACTTTAACGGAATGATTAAAAACTGGGTACTAAAGTACCACTTCAAGATTACAAGGTGAGCTTCCTCGAGGGTGATTCGGGAGGTGCCTCTGATGAACAGGTACAGTGGTTGATGATGGTAGATGTTGAGAAAGGTGACCAAAGAAAAGAGTCACCTCTTACCCCTTTTGAAAACTATTCTGATTAGTCGATGCCATTGAGTTATGTTTTCATAAATAAAATCAGCTTTATGCAAAATAGCCATAAAACTTTGAAAGCCTCATCGAGCTAAAGCTCTATATAATCTTGCGAGTTCGTGGAACTCAACGTCGTTTGTTTTGTTTCAGAGGAGGACTTCACCGACCTCGAAGGTGGGTTCTTTGTGGACGTCGACGAGTAGTCTGGGGTTCCCAGGTGGCAGCTTGGGACATCCCAGAACAGCTGGCGCTTGGATGTTTATCTGTAGGCCTCTTAGGCCATAATTTGGTTCTTGTTGTTTAGAAAAAATCTATTTTGCTTCCGCTAGTTGTAATGTTGGGTCTGTGACCTCTGGATGTCATTTGCTATCTTTCTCTATTATAAGAGTTGAACTATTATGATTTGTATCGTAGAGTATGTGATGTGCCAGTTGTTCCACAAGTCTTGATCTCTCTATTATACATTGAGGGTTGTGCCTGTGTTAAGGCATCAATCGGGTGTTGCGTTGTCGATGATCCATTCCGAGCAACGCCTGCCAAAGGTTTTGGCCGGGGATTGGTAAACCCGTAACCTCCGGTTGTATCGCTTAACCGGTGACACACAGCATCACTGTATAACAGTCGGGTCGGGGCGCCACAGAATCGAAGGAGGAGACCAAGATCTACATCTTCACCAAGTCGATTTACATTTCCCCCTCATTTACTTGAGGGCCCCTTGGCTAGGATTTCCATTAGGAAAACCTAGCTTCTTGTTGTACTCAATTTTGTCTTTGTAACAGATTTGTAGCTGTTCGGGAGCCCCCAATTCTCTTGTGGGTTGTGTCCCGGATCGTTGTTGTAAGGGCTCCGGATTCCACCTTGAAGGATTCCGATAGTGGAAGGTGAACCAAACCTTTGTGGTGCGGTTCATCGGAGAATAAGGTGACGCCTTTGTGGCGGTTGAGTTTTGACCTTCGTGGTAGCTCACACCTCTCCAACGAGACATACTCCCCTAAAAAGGAGGAACTCGGGATTATATCCTTGTCTCCGCATGCTTTCACTTCGGTTACTTCTATCCTTGTTTATAGTCTTTACTTCGAGTACCTTGCTTAGTAGCTAACTTGTCATATAGGTAAATTCACCATAGTTGCATATCTAGAGAATTTACCTTTTATGTCAAGCCTAAATTTAAAAAGTACTAAAATTGAAGTAGCACCTATTCACCCCCCCCTCTAGGTGTCATATGATCCTTTCACTCGGGCACTCCCTCGCTCGGGGCTTTTTAGCATGCCTTCGTCTCGTCCGAAAAGTTACGCCCTAATTTTCCCAAGTTTATCCGAGGCCGCGGCGCGGCGGCGGCGAAACTCCTGATTCCCTCCGAGGGGGTCAGATCCTGCTGCTCCGGAGTTCCGGAGAAGGGGGAAATCATCGTCATCGTCATCACCTCTCCTCCTTGGCGTGGTAGGAGGCCTCTACATCATCACCATCACCAAGACCAGCACCATCTCCATCATCATCTCCGTGATCCACTCCGTTCCCCTCGTAGTTTGAGAGTTGCTATACCCTAGATACTTGTCTTGTGCTACTATTCATGTTTGTGATTGAGTCCTTGTCATTATTTGGAGGTGAAGTTATATTTTCAGATTGTGTTGTACCACTTATGCAACTGAATATCATTATGTTTGCACGTTGTGAGTAGTTCCCGTATGTTCCTGAGGGCATAGGATGAATTGGCAATGATTTATATATGACATGTGTTGGTATTTTGTCTAGTGTTTATCTTTTTATGTGATTCTATGATGGTGTTGTGCGAACGTCGACTGCACAACACTTCACCTATATGGGCTCATAGGAGAACACCGTAGTGTAATGAATTGAGGGAGACTTGGGGGACATGTAAACCTGAGACCGAGTCATGAAGTTGCATTACGAGGGTATTAGTATCGGGGACCTTAAAGTGTAATGCTATGGTGGGACTTTATGTCTTAATAATTCTTGTGCAGTCATTTACTTGGCGACATGTTCCATCATAAGGGGTTTAATTTATTTATTTATCTATACCTAACAATGGCTCCATCCAAAGAAGATTGAAACTTGACAATATATTCAACGTGTTGTTTAATAAATCTCTATGCCTAGCAATATCCATGCTGCCCTCGGGAACGTTTTCCACATATAAGTTACACATCACTTGAGCTTGTCCTCTTGCCACATAGAGGATTGGGCTTTCTCTCTTTGAGAGCTTTTACTTGCTACCATTTATCTTCAGCATTTTTATTCTCTTGCAACTATACCACCAAAAATCCCAAAAACACTTGCATTTTTTATTGTTTTATTTATCATTCTTGCTAACCAATAGCTTCAGCTCCTCGTGGGTTCGATAACCTTTTCTAATTGAAAGGTACTACATTTGATCTCCTGCACTTGGGAGTCATCAAGACACTTTTTTGGCGCCGTTGCCGGGGAGCGTAGCGCTATTGGTAAGAAGTTTGGTAAGGAAACTTGAAAGCTGAATTTTATTTACTGTTTTATCTCATTGTTACTATGGCATTTATGAATCGTGCCTCGCTGCATCTTGCTTTATATGAAAGTGCTTATGCCACTACTCCTAAAGTGGTTGAAACTACTTTGTCTGAGGTGCCTAAAGTGGGATTTAAAATTCCCATTGGTCATGTTAAAAGAGTTATGAAAAATCCATTTACAGGGGATGGAACTAAGTCTGCACGTGAACACGTGGAGACAATTGAAGACATATGTGGCTTATTTAGGCTTCCTGGTATTTCTGAGGATCAGGTAAAAAGGAAGCTATTATATTTGTCTTTATCTGGTAATGCTCGTATTTGGTTCAGGTCTTTGGATGAAGAAGTCATTATTGAATGGAGTATTTTGAGGAAGGTTTTCTTTCTTAAGTATTTTACTCCTAAATAAGCTTATGAGAACCGCTGCTATATATTTAATTTCTGGCCACATCTGGGAGAGAGTATTACTCAAGCTTGGGGAGGTTAAAGGAACTCCTTCGCAAAAATCCTTGTCATGATCTTACAAGGAAAATTATATTGATAAATTTTATGTGAGGCTACCAATGAAACAAAAGGAATTTCTGGATAATTTGTCTGGTGGAAGTTTTACAAATAATACTGAAGAAGAAGCATGGAATTTATTGGAGACTATTGCTGAGAACACTTGTCATTGGGATCTTGATAAAGGTAATGAGCCCTATTTGGACTATGGATATTCATGTGTAGAGAACTCCTCTACTTCTATTTTGTTTAAGAATCTGAGTGATAATTTTGGTCTTGATCCTTATGTTATAATTGAGATAGCTAAAACTTTTGCTGATCATATTGGTGTTCCTAAAAGTGGGTTTGAAGTTTATGTTGAACCTGTTAAACAATCTATTGTTGTTCCTAAAGTTATTAAACAGGTAGAACCAGTGTCATCTGTGACAATTGAAGAGTATGTTGAACCACCTCCATATCCAAACCATGTTAAGGAGAATTTACTTATTGCTGATACTAACAAGAGTAAAATAAGATGTTCTCAGCCTTATGAACAGGTGGAAGTCAATAGTCAAATTTCAATTATCAAACAATTAAATGAAGAAGACCCTATTGATGTTTATTTATGTGAAGATGCTACTAAAGTTATTAAAGGTAATTCGGCTAAAGTTGGTAAGCCTGTTATATCATGCTCTATTGGGATTTCAAGTTATCATGGTTTGTGTGATATTGGAGCAAGTATTAGTGTCATTCCTTATTCTCTTTATCTTGAAATCAAGCCTGATATTGATCCTATCATTATGCAAGAGACAGGTATGACAATTCAACTTGCTAATAAAGATTATATTAATCCACTTGGAATTGTTAGAGATGTTGAAGTATTGGTTGGCAAAATAAAATATCCTGCTGACTTTATTGTGCTTGGCTGTCCTCAAGATTCATTTTGTCCTATCATTTTTGGTAGACCTTTCTTACACACTGTTGGTGCTGAAATTAATTTGCTTAAAGAGAAAGTGTTTATTAAATGTGCTGGAGAAAAACTTGAATTCAACTTTTCTAAATTTGCTGATAAACATTCAGAGAAAGAGCCAATTTCTGAAGATGTAATTGAAACTCTTGCTCATATAGCTGTAGCTTCATCAGACGTGGTAGAACGTTATATGCTTAATCAAGATGAACCATTTAATGATGAAGAAAAAGATGTCTTAGAACAACTATTATGGCAACAACCCCCACAACTACAATTGCATATCCCACCTGATAATTTAGGAGTGCTACCACCACCTAAAGGGGATCCTAGTTTTGAATTAAAACCTTTGCCTAAAAATCTTAAATATGCATACTTGGATGAGAAGAGCATATATCCAACCATTATTAGTGCTAACCTTTTAGCTGAAGAAGAAGAAAAATTACTTGATGTGCTTAAAGCTCACCGACCAGCTATTGGATACTCTCTTGACGATCTTAAAGGTATAAGCCTAGCTCTATGTATGCATAAAATTAATTTGGAGGAGGATGCAAAACCTGTCGTTGATTATCAACGCCGTCTCCATCCAAAAATGAAAGAAGTGGTAAGAAAAAAGGTAGTAAGACTTATTGAAGCTGGTATCATTTATCCCATAGCCGATAGTAAGTGGGTTAGTCCTGTTCATTGTGTTCCTAAAAAGGGTGGAATGACTGTTCCAAATGATGAGGATGAACTTGTGGCTCAACGTACTGTTGTTGGTTATAGGATGTGTATTGATTTCAGGAAGTTAAATAAAGCAACTCGTAAAGATCATTACACATTGCCATTTATTGATCAAATGTTAGAAAGGTTGTCTAAACACTCTCACTTTTGCTATTTAGATGGTTATTCAGGTTTCTCACAGATTCCTGTCCATAAGGATGATCAAGAAAAGACCACTTTTACTTGCCCATATGGTACATTTGCTTATAGGAGAATGCCATTCGGTTTGTGCAATGCTCCTGCTACTTTTCAAAGATGCATGAATGCTATATTTGCTGATTATATTGAAAAGATAATGGAAGTTTTTATGGATGATTTTTCTGTGTAAGGTACTTCCTTCGATAATTGCTTGTTCAACCTTAACAAAGTTTTGCAGCGATGTGAAGACCAACATTTAGTTCTTAATTGGGAGAAGTGTCACTTCATGGTTACTGAAGGTATCGTACTTGGGCATCGGATTTCTGGAAGAAGAACAGAAGTTGACCCAGCGAAGATAGAAGCTATTGAAAAGCTGCCATATCCAAGGGACATCAAAGGTATAAGAAGTTTTCTTGGGCATGCAGGTTTTTACCGTAGGTTTATTAAAGATTTCTCCAAAATATCAAAACCTCTAACCAATCTTTTGCAAAAGGATGTTCCTTTCTCTTTTAATGATGATTGTATTGAGTCCTTTAATATTTTGAAGAATGCTTTAATAAGTGCTCCAATTATTCAACCTCCTGATTGGAAATTGCCTTTTGAAATTATGTGTGATGCTAGTGATTATGCAGTTGGGGCTGTTTTGGGCCAACGTGTTGATAAGAAACTGAATGTTATTTATTATGCTAGTAGAACACTTGATGCTGCTCAAAGAAATTATGCTACAACTGAAAAAGAATTTTTAGCAGTGCTATTTGCTTGTGATAAATTTAGACCTTATATTACTGATTCCAAAGTCACAATACATACTGATCATTCTGCTATTAAATATTTAATGAATAAGAAAGATGCTAAGCCTAGACTAATAAGATGGGTACTTCTATTGCAAGAATTTGATTTACACATTGTTGATAGGAAAGGGAAGATAATCAAGTAGCTGATCATCTTTCTAGAATGGAAAATATACCTGATGATCCTATTAATATTAATGATAGTTTTGTTAATGAACAACTTGCAAATATTAATGTTTCTAGTGCTAAAGCTGCATCTCCATGGTTTGACCCAGCGAAGATAGAAGCTATTGAAAAGCTGCCATATCCTGTCATTTATTGATCAAATGTTAAATAAAGCATCTCCATGTTTCTTGATTTCAGGAAGTTAAATAAAGCAACTCGTAAAGATCATTACCCATTGCCATTTATTGATCAAATGTTAGAAAGGTTGTCTAAACACTCTCACTTTTGCTATTTAGATGGTTATTCAGGTTTCTCACAAATTCCTGACCATAAGGATGATCAAGAAAAGACCACTTTTACTTGCCCATATGGTACATTTGCTTATAGGAGAATGCCATTCGGGTTGTGCAATGCTCCTACTACTTTTCAAAGATGCATGAATGCTATATTTGCTGATTATATTGAAAAGATAATGGAAGTTTTTATGGATGATTTTTCTGTGTAAGGTACTTCCTTCGATAATTGCTTGTTCAACCTTAACAAAGTTTTGCAGCGATGTGAAGACCAACATTTAGTTCTTAATTGGGAGAAGTGTCACTTCATGGTTACTGAAGGTATCGTACTTGGGCATCGGATTTCTGGAAGAGGAACAGAAGTTGACCCAGCGAAGATAGAAGCTATTGAAAAGCTGCCATATCCAAGGGACATCAAAGGTATAAGAAGTTTTCTTGGGCATGTAGGTTTTTACCGTAGGTTTATTAAAGATTTCTCCAAAATATCAAAACCTCTAACCAATCTTTTGCAAAAGGATGTTCCTTTCTCTTTTAATGATGATTGTATTGAGTCCTTTAATATTTTGAAGAATGCTTTAATAAGTGCTCCTATTATTCAACCTCCTGATTGGAAATTGCCTTTTGAAATTATGTGTGATGCTAGTGATTATGCAGTTGGGGCTGTTTTGGGCCAACGTGTTGATAAGAAACTGAATGTTATTTATTATGCTAGTAGAACACTTGATGCTGCTCAAAGAAATTATGCTACAACTGAAAAAGAATTTTTAGCAGTGCTATTTGCTTGTGACAAATTTAGACCTTATATTACTGATTCCAAAGTCACAATACATACTGATCATTCTGCTATTAAATATTTAATGAATAAGAAAGATGCTAAGCCTAGACTAATAAGATGGGTACTTCTATTGCAAGAATTTGATTTACACATTGTTGATAGGAAAGGGGAAGATAATCAAGTAGCTGATCATCTTTCTAGAATGGAAAATATACCTGATGATCCTATTAATATTAATGATAGTTTTGTTAATGAACAACTTGCAAATATTAATGTTTCTAGTGCTAAAGCTGCATCTCCATGGTTTGCCTACTATGCAAATTTTATTGTTGGTAAAGTTTTACCACCACACTTCACTTTCAACAAAAAAAGAAATTCTTTTATGATCTTAGACATTATTTTTGGGATGATCCTTTCCTTTATAAGAAAAGTGTGGATGGTATTATTAGACGTTGTGTACCTGAGCATGAACAACAGGCTATTATAAGAGATTGTCATGACAGTCCCTATGGAGGGCCTCATGCAGGAGATCGTACAGGTGCGAAGGTATTACAATCTGGTTTTTATTGGCCTACTTTATTTAAGGATTGTGCTGAATATGTTAAATCTTGTGATATATGTCAAAGAGTAGGAAATATTGGTAGGAGAAATGAAATGCCTATGAATTATTCTTTACCACTTGAGCCATTTGATGTGTGGGGTTTTGACTTTATGGGACCTTTCCCAGCATCAAAGACAAAGCATACTCATATTTTGGTTGCAGTGGATTAGGTTACAAAGTGGGTGGAAGCAATTCCAACCAAAGTGCAGATCGTGCCACAGCAATGACGATGCTTCAGGACATCATTTTCCCCAGGTTTGGTGTTCCTAGATTTTAATTACTGATGGTGGTTCTCATTTCTTACATGGTATTCTTAGGAAAACATTGGCAAAATATAATGTTAACCATAGAGTGCATCTCCTTATCATCCCCAAACAAGTGGACAAGTTGAATTAAGTAATAGGAAAATTAAACTCATTTTGGAAAAGACAGTGAATAAGTCTAGGTCTGATTGGCCACTTAAAATAAATGATGCATTGTGGGCTTATAGAACTGCTTTTAAAAATCCTATGGGAATGTCTCCTTATAAAATGGTTTATGGAAAAGCTTGTCATTTACCTGTGGAATTAGAACATAAAGCCAGATGGGCTATTAAACAATTGAACTTTGATTTTAAAACTGCGGGAGAGAAGAGAATTCTTGATTTAAACCTACTAGATGAATGGAGAAATGAAGCTTATGAAAGTGCCAGAATGTTTAAAGAGAAAGTTAAGATTTGGCATGACAAGAAAATAAGAGAAAAGAATTCAAAGTAGGTGATCAAGTTTTATTATACAACTCTCGTTTCAAGTTTTCTGCAGGGAAGTTGGTTTCAAAGTGGCAGGGACCATTAGTGATACAGGAGTTGTACCGTTCAGGAGCTATCCGTCTTCACGGTGATATGAAAGGTAAACCTCATGTAGTCAATGGACAACGCCTTAAACATTATATTGCAGGAAGGAGCTTCATCGGAAAGGTGGAGGAGTTGAATTTAAAGACACCAGAGGAGGTAATTGCGAAGAATTTTGCAGTTTCAGAAACCCAAAATCAATAATAGGTAACTTTTGTGTTGGAAAGTTTCTCGGAATTGCGTAAAATTTACGGAAGTCATTTTTTATGGAAATTAACGTGTGGGACAAGAAAATTGGAAGAACGGAGACTCGAGGAGAAAAGAGGGGGTCCCACGCGGTTAGATGCTTTGGCCGTGTGGCCCACTCCTTTTGCCCCTCGAGTCCCGTTCCGTCTCGTTTTCGTCTCCGATGCTTCGTCTTGACCTAAAAACCGTCAAATATACCCCTTTTCGTTGATCTAATCTCGCACCGAGCGTTCTCGAGCGATCTTTGTTTTTGCTGTTTCTGTCTGTCAGGTTTTAGCCATGTCTAGCTCCAAATCCAACCATGAAGGGTAGAGCCTCTCCAAGGGAGGTGTTGTGAACCACTACCTCAACTCCGTTATGGCACCGCCGAAGATGATTTCCTTCAAGGAGGGTGTGATGCTCGTGGAGGAGGTGAAGGCTCCCAAGACCACCGGCACGGTGGAGGAAAGGCTGGATGATCTGGAGGAGAAGACCTTCAGGTATGGCACTGTTGTTGAACGCAGCCTTGATGCTCATCACTTCATGAACCTGGAGCTAGAGAAGAAGGTTGAAGAATACAAGAAGAGGCTCGAAGATCTGGAAGAAAGATACAAGGACGTCGTCGAGAAGTTGGACAAGATCCAATGCTTTATGTGGGATGTAGAGAACCAGAACTGCGAGTATGAAGAACGCTTCAAGAAGATTGCAGAAGCTGCTACCCTTAGGTATAATAATCCACCTACATCTTTCCGTGATGGAAGGCCTTTCCCATGGAAGATGGCGGAATGGGAGGAGGAATATGAGAAAGAAGAGGCTGCAGCAGAGGAAGCTCTAGCAAAACGTCAAGCTTGGGGGAGTTCAACCTAGTCTTTATCTTTACTCGTTTATCATATCTATCTAGTCATGGTGTGTTTTGCCTTTATCATTTAGTTATCAATCTCTCTTAGGCGTGTGTGAGCTCATGGACATTATCATGTATCCCTATCTTGTGGTTTATCAATGAATATTAAAGTATGGTGTCATCCATGATTCTCTTGTTTGGAGATTTATGGTAACACTCATGCAAATGAGCGTGGCATATTTAGAAGTTTCAGTCACATCTTGCCTTGAATTTAATTAACTTGAGTGTGTTGGACAATTGTAGAATTATCTCATTATAAAATAAGTAAAGAGAATGAGTCAATATGACTTGAAAATTAATAGTTTAAGTTTGCGATATAGTCTTGTAGGATAAAAAGTTAGGAAGGTTAATGAAAAGGATATGAAACACTCTTGTTAGGATCTAGTATCTTTTGAGCAAATTAATGAATCATGGATATTTCAATACTTATGCTCTTGGAAAGTGAATGAAAAGGAAGGCACCTGAAAATTCAGTTAGCCATGGAAAGTGTAAGATAAAGGTTGTATAGAGCATAGGAACTTGATTGAAATATCCATGACTAAAGTTTGCACTAGTTACTAGGGAAGCAATTAGGCTGTAAATATCTACCTTTTCATTTGTCTTCTTGAACTTGTTATCCAATGAGAGTTTGTCTTGTCTTTAAATTTCAGCAAAGTATAAAATATTATAATGTTTGCCATAAAGAGCAAAAGCATGTGAAAAAGAGTATGATTCAATTGTCCAACATACAATAGTTATTTGCCTTCAAAGTAAGGGTGATTGCTAGAGCTACTACTTATGTTGCCCTCATGTGTATGAGTTTTAGTTCATTAATCTTTCATTGCAATTGAATATGATGATGATACAATGCTCGTATTTATTTATCAACCATAAGTCCATTGATGCATGTAATGATCTATGTCCTTACTTACTCGAGGACGAGTAAATGTTTAATCTTGGGGAGTTGATACGTGCATTTTATATCATCATTTATACAACTTATATTATCATATTAGAATGTTATTGGCCTTGTTTTATCATTGTGTTTACATGTTTTAAATGATTTATGGGACTTTCATACAAAGTCCCTATTTTTGGTGTTTAATTTCTGGGAGGCAGAAAACCTCCTTTTTCTTTTTTTTTAATGTTTCAGGAGTTACAGGGACCCAAATAAGAAAAGGAAAATTGCACAGCTGGTTTTTCATCGGGAGAACAGCAGTGGGAAGAAGCTCGAAGGGAGGAGAGCCACGAGGCCCAAAGAGGGGGGCCCACGCGGCCAGATTCTTTGGCCGCGTGGGGCCCACCAACTGGAGCCTCGGGCACTCCCTCGCTCGGGGCTTTTTAGCACGCCTTCATCTCGCCCGAAAAGTTACGCCCTAATTTTCCCAAGTTTATCCGAGGCCCGGCGGCGGCGAAACTCCTGATTTCCTCTGAGGGGGGTCAGATCCTGCTGCTCCGGAGTTCCGGAGAAGGGGGAAATCATCGTCATCACTCTCCTCCTTGGCGTGGGAGGAGGCTGATGACCCACAAGTATAGGGGGTGTATCGTAGTACTTTCGATAAATAAGAGTGTCGAACCCAACGAGGAGCAGAAGGTGCTGACAAGGAGTTTCGGTAAAGGTTTCACTGTAAATGCTAGCAGACAAGTTTTTAGGGGTTTTTGATATAGCAGGTAAATAAAATGCGAGTAAGTAAAAGACAGTAATAATAATTGCAGCAAGTGGCCCAATCCTTTTTAGAGCAAAGGACAAGCCGGTTGGTTTACTTATGAGACAAAATGTTCTTGAGGACACACGGGATTCTAGTCAAGTGCTTTCGCTTCACATAGTTGATTAATCTTTATTGTTTTGATAAGTGTTGTGTGGGTGAACCTATGCTAATGCACCGCCCTTACTTGGACTAATACATACTTGTGATTATACCTCTTGCAAGCATCCGCAGTTACAAGAAAGTAATTAAGATAAATCTAACCACAGCCTTAAACTCTGAGATCCTACGCTCCCTTGTGCACCGGTATACTAACGGGGGTTTAGGTTTCTGTCACTCCGGCAACCCCACAATTAGCAACCAAATACACAATGCACTCCTCTAGGCCCATAAAGGTGAAGTGTCATGTAGTCGACGTTCACACGACACCACTAGAAGAATAACACCACAACTTAAATATCAAACCATTAAATATTACTCAACATAATTCCACTACTAACAGCGTGACTTCTCCCATGTCCTCAAGAACTAAACGAACTACTCACGAGACATCATATGGATCATGATCAGAGGTGATATAATGATGGATAACGATCTGAACATATACTTTAATTCACCGATAAAACTCAATAGCATCAACCACAAGGAGTAATTAACACCGGGAGAGTTTCCCCTATGAACTAAACAAAGTATAGCCCTAGATGTTACAGCGGAACGAGATGGTGCAGCGGTGATGGTGGTGATGGCGGTGGAGATGATGATGATGATGATCCCGATGAAGTCCAGCGCGATGACGATGAGGATGGCGATGATCTCCCCCTCCGGGAAGGAATTTCCCCGGCAGATTTCTCCCTGCCGGAGAGCTTTTCTCTCTCTGTGGTTTCCGCCTCGTGGAGGCGGCGGAATATTTTCTCACGGACTCCCCGTGTCTTAGGGTTTCTGGGGGATGAAGTACGCGAAGGGGGAGCGCCTGAGGTGGGCCAGGGGCACCACACCTGGCCAGGGCGCGGCCAAGGTGGGCCCCGCGCCCAGGGGTGGTGTGGGCCCCTCCTGGCCCATCTCAGCCTCCCCTTTTGGCTTAGTCCATCTTCTGATAAAATAGGAACATCTGTCTTCTCGGAAATATTTTTAGTGCTCCAGAAATATAGTGCCTTGACGTTGCTTTTTCCAGCTGAAATCTGACTCCGGCAGTTAATTATCCAATGATCATCAAACATGCAAAATAAGACAAAATAACATAAGTAACTCCTCTTAATATGAAATATATCATTGAATAACAGTAAATTATGCTATAAAATAGTGATGCAAAATGGACGTATCAACCCCCCAAGCTTAGACCTCGCTTGTCCCCAAGCGAAAGCTGAGCTCAGTAAACTAGAACAAAAGTTTATGGAGTGAAGCGTCGATAATAAAGAATACGGACAAGAAGCATCAGTAATTACTAAACAACACACTCATTTTAAACAGCAACTACTCTTCATATAACCTAACTTGAACATGAGTAGTGAAACAACCACAATAAAAATACACGAAGGAAATTATAGATTAGTAATGGCACACTTCATTCTTGGTCATAGAACAATAAGCAATCAATACTTATCTTTCGAAAGGAGTCTTTATATTAGAGCTTATATTGCAGAATTCCACACTCAATTATCACACCTTCTTTACAGTCATTGATAACTTGCAAAGCTATATTCTTAGAGGCAAAAGTCTTTGTGCTAAGACAAGAAAGGATAAAGAACATGATTGACAATATTAATGATATATATGGTTGAATCACAACAACTCAAATGCTTGCTCAAGAAGAAGGAAATAGGTGTACTGACTCAACATGAAAAGTAAAAGAAAGGCCCTTCGCAGAGGGAAGCAGGGATTAAGTCATGTGCTAGAGCTTTTAAGTTTTTGAAATCATATAGAGAGCAAAAATTAAGTTTTAAGGTGTTTGTTAATTGTCAACGAATGGTAGCGGGTGAAAACAGTATTCTCCCTGTCAAACAGACTTTTAAGAGCGGCTCCCATGAAGGACGTTATTTCTACCAGCAAGGCAGATCATCCCTCTTTCTCTTTGGTTTACACACATTCAGGTATTTCACTGTTTGTCATTGCTTACTGATAATCAGGGCAAAAGTGTGAAGAGAATTAATTGGTTAAAGTTGTAATTAATTGGGACTGGGCACCCGTTGCCAGCTCTTTTTGCAAGTTATTGGATAAGCGGATGTATATGCCACTAGTCCAGGTGTAAAGTCTGTTTGACAAGTAGAATAAAGGATAACCACACTACTTCCTCATGAGCTAGTAAACATTGACACAAAAGGGAATAATAACATTTTGAATAATTTAAAGGTAGCACATGAAAAATTTACTTGGAGTGGCAAAGAAATACCACATATAGGAAGTTATGGTGGACACAAATGGCATGGGTTTGGTTCAAGGATTTGGATGCACGAGAAGCATTCCCTCTCAGTACGGTGGTTAAGGCTAGCAAGGTCATGTAGCAAGCATAAAAGTTGGGGGATACACACAAATATATATATAATAGAAGCAACCATGCTATCTTCCCTGTAAGCACAAATGTTTTAACTCAAAGAATACTAATCTTATTGGCTAGCAAGAAAGAAAGATAAAGGGATAATATTTTTGCATGTAATTCCCTCCTTCTACTTAAGTTTTCATGGTATTGCTACTAATGACCAATACTAAGTTTGCCACAACTAATATAATTTACTTAATGTACCCAAAAGTGGCGTCAATACTAATGGCAAGATCAGCACATAAAGAAGATTGCAGGCTAAAATAAAATGTACCGAAAGTAAAGGTGGAACTTCTCATTAATATTCTGAACAAAGACACACTCAAACCAACGGATACATGGATAACTAAAGGATTGACACTCCACATCGCAAACCATCTTATAAGATAACTTCTCTACTCATGATATGACCACGAAATTATAAAAACGAAAGGATAAAGATGATACTGGGCACTCCCCCAAGCTTGGAACAAGCCAAGGGAGTGCCATTACCCCTTGACGATTTAGGCTTGATCTCTTGGTGGCGACGGTGGTACTACGGCATCGGGGTTAGGAAACGTTCGAGCATCCGGCGGAGCCTGTTATTCTCATCTTGAAGTATTTCCACCTCAGCTCTCAGGATACGAAATTGGTCACAAAACTCGTTCGTGGTTCGGAGAGCTTCAGCGGCTGCAGGGAAAACCGCAAATCTGGAATTGGTGGGGTGACTCCCTGCACATTATGAGAAAAAGCACGTTGAGGATTAATTGATCCCACAAAGGTGGAGTTGCTCGGCCTTGATTCTCCTTGTTGGCGAGGCTGGCCAGCTTGCACCTCCTCTCTGATGCTTCGATCCATGTCAGCTCTCCTAGCAGCAATCTCCTCCTCCGTCGCCCAACCGACGAAGGTTCCCTCTTCCACATCGCGTTCGAGTTCACGTCGGCGCCTTGCTGCATACTTCTCACCGCACTCCTCGCGACGCCATGTAGGGACTTGAAATTCCTGTCAGAACAGCTTGAAAACGAAACACGGCGAAAACACGATATACGGACCTCGGAGATCCGGGTGATTATATAGCAAAAAGTTTTACGCAAAAGGAAGGTACAGGACGAAACGGGGTCGGAGACGGGCTCCGAGGTGCCCACACGCACCCACGGCGCGGCCAGGGTGGGGCCCGCGCCCAGGGGTGGTGTGGTGCCCTCGGGCACCGTTTCCTACCCTTTTCCGACTCATAATTTTCCATATTATGTAAAAACAAAAATATTTAGGTTGAAAAGTAAATCGCGAACTTTTTCTTACCGAAACTGTTACCTATTCCAAATCAGCTTTTGCAGTTGTCTGAATTTGACTTTTTATAAAATCCTCTGGAGTTACCACTTTGATAAGATCAACATCTTCATTATAAGAATCTCCAGAAATGTAATGCTTGAGTCTTTGACCATTAACCACTTGTGGTCTGTCCCCATCTAGTGAATTGATTTTAATCGCACCTGAGCGATAGACCTCCTCAATGATATAAGGTCCTTCCCATTTTGAAAGTAATTTTCCTGCAAAAAATCTGAGACGAGACCTATACAATAAAACTTTTTCACCTACGTTAAATTCTCTCTTAAGAATTCTTCTATCATGCCATTGCTTAACTTTCTCTTTAAAGAGCCTAGCATTTTCATAAGCTGCATTTCTCCATTCATCTAAAGAATTCAAATTAAGCAATCTCTTTTTACCGGCAAGTTTAAAGTCTCTATTAAGTTCTTTCACCGCCCAATAGGCTTTATGTTCTAATTCTAAGGCAAATGACAAGCTTTTCCATAAACCATTTTGTAAGGAGACATTCCCATAGGATTTTTATAAGCAGTTCTATAAGCCCACAAAGCATCGTTAAGCTTTTTAGACCAATTTTTTCTAGATTTATTAACAGTCTTTTGCAAAATAGACTTAATCTCTCTATTTGACAATTCTACTTGACCACTTGTTTGGGATGATATGGTGAAGCAATTCTATGATTAACATCATACTTAGCTAAGTTTTTCTAAAAGCACCATGAATAAAATGAGAACCCCATCAGTCATGAGATATCTAGGCACACCAAACCTAGGGAAGATAATATCTTTAAGCATTTTTAATGATGTCTCACCATCAGCACTAGAAGTTGGTATAGCTTCTACCCATTTAGTAACATAATCAACAGCAACAAGTATGTGAGTATAACCATTTGAGGAAGGAAAAGGACCCATAAAGTCAAATCCCCAACAGTCGAAAGGTTCAATAACAAGAGAATAATTCATAGGCATTTCATTACGTCTACTAATGTTACCTACTCTTTGACATTCATCACATGATAAAACAAATTTTCTAGCATCTCTAAAAAGGGTAGGCCAATAAAAACCTGATTGTAGAACCTTTTGCGCAGTTCTATCTCCAGCGTGATGTCCTCCATAAGCACTTCCATGGCATTTGCTCAATATTTCTTTCTGTTCATACTCAGGAACACATCTTCGCATAATGCCATCTACTCCTTCTTTATACAAATGTGGGTCATCCCAAAAATAATGCCTCAAATCATAAAAGAACTTTCTTCTTTGCTGAGCTGTAAAGGTCGGAGGCAAATACTTGGCAACAATAAAATTAGCATAATCAGCATACCAAGGACTTTCGCGTGAGCTTACCTTTATCGCAGCCAATTGTTCATTTGGAAAACTATCATTAACAGGTATAGGATCATCTGAAATGTTTTCTAATCTAGACAAATTATCAGCAACAGGATTTTCAGCACCTTTCCTATCTACGATATGTAAATCAAATTCTTGCAGTAAAGTACCCATCTTATGAGCCTAGGCTTAGCATCTTTCTTTTCCATAAGGTATCTAATAGCAGCATGATCAGTGTGAATAGTAACTTTTGAATCAACAATATAAGGTCTAAATTTATCACAAGCAAAAACAACTGCTAAAAATTCCTTTTCAGTAGTAGCATAATTCTTTTGAGCGGCATCAAGTGTTTTACTAGCATAATGAATAACATTTAACTTCTTGTCTACCCGCTGTCCAAGAACAGCTCCTACAGCAAAATCACTAGCATCACACATTATTTCAAAAGGTAAAGTCCAATCAGGAGGTTGAACAACAGGAGCTGTGATTAAAGCTTTTTTAGAGTTTCAAAAGCTTCCTTGCAATCATCATCAAAAACAAAAGGTACATCTTTTTGAAGAAGATTAGTGAGGGGTTTTGAAATTTTAGAGAAATCTTTAATAAACCTCCTATAAAAACCGGCATGACCGAGAATACTACGGATACCTTTCACATCCCTTGGACAGGGCATTTTCTCGATTGCTTCAACTTAGCTCTGTCCACTTCAATACCTCTTTCAGAAATTTTGTGCCCTAGGACAATTCCTTCATTAACCATGAAATGACATTTCTCCCAATTAAGAACAAGATTTGTCTCCTCACATCTCTGCAAAACTTTATCAAGATTGTGCAAGCAATTATCAAAGGAAGTTCCGTAGACGGAAAAATCGTCCATGAATACTTCCACAATTTCTTCACAAAAACCATGAAAAATAGCAGACATGCATCTTTGGAACGTAGCAGGAGCATTACACAAACCAAAAGGCATACGTCTATAAGCATAAGTTCCATAAGGACAAGTAAAAGTGTTTTCTCTTGATCTTGTGCTTTAACAGCAATTTGTGAGAATCCAGAATAACCATCAAGGAAACAAAAATGGGTTTTCTTAGACAACCTTTCTAACATTTGATCAATAAAAGGCAAAGGATAATGATCTTTCTTAGTTACTTTATTGACCTTTCTAAAATCAATGCACATCCTATATCCCACTACTACTCTTTGAGGAATAAGTTCATCATTTTCATTTGGTACAACAGTAACTCCTCCTTTCTTAGGGACACAATGCACAGGACTTACCCATCTACTATCAGCAATAGGATAAATTATACCAGCATCAAGAAGTTTTAATACCTCATTTCTTACCACTTCTTTCATCTTAGGGATCAAGCGACGCTGATGCTCAACAACAGGTTTTGCATCGGGTTCAATGTTGATGGCATGTTGACATATAGTAGGAGAAATCCCCTTTAAATCATCCAAAGTGTATCCCATAGCTCCTCGATGTTTCTTTAGTACTTCTAATAACCTTGCTTCTTCATTACCTGAAAGTTTAGAACTAATAATAGCAGGATATACTTTCCTTTCATCAAGATAAACATACTTAAGATTATCAGGTAACGGTTTTAAATCGAAGACAGGATCTTCCTTAGGAGGCGCTGAGGTACCCAAATCTTCCACAGGCAAATTATGCTTAAGTATTGGTGGTTGACGAAGAAAGGCATTGTCAATCTCATTCCTCTCCTCCATAAATACTTCACTTTCGTGTTCCTCCATGAATTGCTGCAAGGCATTGTTAGGAGCAACAGCAATAGAAGCAAGTTGTTCAACTTGAAAATTTCATTAGGTAATTCAGTTTCATAAAGTTGTTTACCAAACTTAGAGAAATTAAACTCATAAGATTCTCCATTAAATTTAGTGTAAATTTTCTCTTTCTTACAATCTATAATGGCACCACATGTATTCAAGAAAGGCCTACCAAAAATAATGGGACACGCTTTACTAGCAACAGAACCAAGTACTAGAAAATCAGCAGGGTATTTAGTCTTACCACATAAAACTTCAACATCTCTCACAATACCAATTGGGAGATAGTTTCTCTATTAGCAAGCTGAATAACCACATCAATCTCCTCAAGTTCGCAAGGACCAATTTCATGCATAATTTCTTTATAAAGATCAAAAGGAATAGCGCTAGAACTTGCACCAATATCACATAAACCATAATAGCAATGTTCTCCTATTTTGACTGAAAGCACAGGAACACTTGTTTTCCTAGCTCTACGGGATGTGAAACAATATTAGAGGCATCTTCACAAAAGATAATATGTCCTCCTTCTACATTTTCAGTTACCAAATCCTTTACTATTGCTATTGTGGGTTCTACCGCTATTTGTTCAGCAGGTTCTAAAGCTTTCTTTGCACTTTTATTAACCACACTAGCTATGATAGAATGTTCCCTAATTTTAACAGGAAAAGGTGGTTTCTCAATATAAGGTTCTGGCAAGATACGATCAACTGTATGAACTTCAATGTTTTTAATATTGGCAGAATTAGTATTATCTTTGTAAGGCAAATGATACTTATTGCAACTTTCTTTAGGAACATCAAGATAAGAGGCAAAAGCCTTGTAACAGTTTGCAATAACTTGAGAATCAAGACCATACATATCATAGAGATTACGAAAATTATCAGTATTCATAAAAGTTTTAATGCATTCGTAATCATGCTTTATACCTGATTCTCTACCTTTGTCGTTCTCCCATCCTTCAGTATTTTCCTCAATCCGATCAAGAAGGTCCCATTTAACTTCCTCTTTATTACGCGTAAATGATCCAGCACAAGAGGTATCCAATAGAGTTTTATCTTGAAGAGAAAGCCTTGCATAGAAGTTATCAATAACAACATTACCAGGAAGCTCATGAATGGGGCATTTGAGCATTAATGATTTCAATCTCCCCCACGCTTGGGCAATACTTTCTCCATCATGAGGCCAAAAATTATATATATGATTCCGATCTTGATGAATTTCACTAGGAGGATAAAATTTAGAATAAAAGAGAGGCACAATCTCCTCCCAGCCAATAGAACGCCCATTTTTCAGCATCCTATACCATTTTGCAGCTTTACCAGTCAACGATATAGAAAACAATTTCTTCTTGACCTCTTCCATTGAAATACCTGCACACTTGAACAACTCGCATAATTCATGAATAAATAGCAAATGATCCCCAGGAGGGACAGTTCCATCTCCTGCATAGCGGTTATTCGTAACTCGTTCAACAATTTTCATAGGTATTTTAAATGGAATTACTTGATCAGGTGGTTCCTCTTCTACTACCTTAGCAGTGGTAGTAGTATTTCCAAACAGGGATTCAAATGGAGATCTCTCCATGATAAAATAAAGTAGCAAGCAGAAATAAAAATAGCACCTACAGTAAAAGTTTCCCTTACCAATTCCACTTACCAATAGCGCTTCACTCCCCGGCAACGGCGCCAGAAAATAGTCTTGATGACCCACAAGTATAGGGGGTGTATCGTAGTACTTTCGATAAATAAGAGTGTCGAACCCAACGAGGAGCAGAAGGTGCTGACAAGGAGTTTCGGTAAAGGTTTCACTGTAAATGCTAGCAGACAAGTTTTTAGGGGTTTTTGATATAGCAGGTAAATAAAATGCGAGTAAGTAAAAGACAGTAATAATAATTGCAGCAAGTGGCCCAATCCTTTTTAGAGCAAAGGACAAGCCGGTTGGTTTACTTATGATGACAAAATGTTCTTGAGGACACACGGGATTCTAGTCAAGTGCTTTCGCTTCACATAGTTGATTAATCTTTATTGTTTTGATAAGTGTTGTGTGGGTGAACCTATGCTAATGCACCGCCCTTACTTGGACTAATACATACTTGTGATTATACCTCTTGCAAGCATCCGCAGTTACAAGAAAGTAATTAAGATAAATCTAACCACAGCCTTAAACTCTGAGATCCTACGCTCCCTTGTGCACCGGTATACTAACGGGGGTTTAGGTTTCTGTCACTCCGGCAACCCCACAATTAGCAACCAAATACACAATGCACTCCTCTAGGCCCATAAAGGTGAAGTGTCATGTAGTCGACGTTCACACGACACCACTAGAAGAATAACACCACAACTTAAATATCAAACCATTAAATATTACTCAACATAATTCCACTACTAACAGCGTGACTTCTCCCATGTCCTCAAGAACTAAACGAACTACTCACGAGACATCATATGGATCATGATCAGAGGTGATATAATGATGGATAACGATCTGAACATATACTTTAATTCACCGATAAAACTCAATAGCATCAACCACAAGGAGTAATTAACACCGGGAGAGTTTCCCCTATGAACTAAACAAAGTATAGCCCTAGATGTTACAGCGGAACGAGATGGTGCAGCGGTGATGGTGGTGATGGCGGTGGAGATGATGATGATGATGATCCCGATGAAGTCCAGCGCGATGACGATGAGGATGGCGATGATCTCCCCCTCCGGGAAGGAATTTCCCCGGCAGATTTCTCCCTGCCGGAGAGCTTTTCTCTCTCTGTGGTTTCCGCCTCGTGGAGGCGGCGGAATATTTTCTCACGGACTCCCCGTGTCTTAGGGTTTCTGGGGGATGAAGTACGCGAAGGGGGAGCGCCTGAGGTGGGCCAGGGGCACCACACCTGGCCAGGGCGCGGCCAAGGTGGGCCCCGCGCCCAGGGGTGGTGTGGGCCCCTCCTGGCCCATCTCAGCCTCCCCTTTTGGCTTAGTCCATCTTCTGATAAAATAGGAACATCTGTCTTCTCGGAAATATTTTTAGTGCTCCAGAAATATAGTGCCTTGACGTTGCTTTTTCCAGCTGAAATCTGACTCCGGCAGTTAATTATCCAATGATCATCAAACATGCAAAATAAGACAAAATAACATAAGTAACTCCTCTTAATATGAAATATATCATTGAATAACAGTAAATTATGCTATAAAATAGTGATGCGAAATGGACGTATCAGAGGCCTCTACATCATCACCATCACCAAGACCAGCACCATCTCCATCATCATCTCCGTGATCCACTCTGTTCCCCTCGTAGTTTGAGAGTTGCTATACCCTAGATACTTGTCTTGTGCTACTATTCATGTTTGTGATTGAGTACTTGTCATTATTTGGAGGTGAAGTTATATTTTCAGATTGTGTTGTACCACTTATGCCACTGAATATCATTATGTTTGCACGTTGTGAGTAGTTCCCGTATGTTCCTGAGGGCATAGGATGAATTGGCAATGATTTATATATGACATGTGTTGGTATTTTGTCTAGTGTTTATCTTTTTATGTGATTCTATGATGGTGTTGTGCGAACGTCGACTGCACAACACTTCACCTATATGGGCTCATAGGAGAACACCGTAGTGTAATGAATTGAGGGAGACTTGGGGGGACATGTAAACCTGAGACCGAGTCATGAAGTTGCATTACGAGGGTATTAGTATCGGGGACCTTAGAGTGTAATGCTATGGTGGGACTTTATGTCTTAATAATTCTTGTGCAGTCATTTACTTGGCCACATGATCCATCATAAGGGGTTTAGTTTAGTTTATTTAGCTATACCTAACAATGACTCCGTCCAAAGAAGATTGAAACTTGACAAGATATTCAACGTGTTGTTTAATAAATCTCTATGCCTAGCAATATCCATGCTGCCCTCGGGAATGTTTTCCACATATAAGTTACACATCACTTGAGCTTGTCCTCTTGCCACATAGAGGATTGGGCTTTCTCTCTTTGAGAGCTTTTACTTGCTACCATTTATCTTCAGCATTTTTATTCTCTTGCAACTATACCACCAAAAATCCCAAAAACACTTGCATCTTTTATTGTTTTATTTATCATTCTTGCTAACCAATACCTTCAGCTCCTCGTGGGTTCGACAACCTTTTCTAATTGAAAGGTACTACAATTGATCTCTTGCACTTGGGAGTCATCACCAAGCTAAAACTAACTTGAGTTTATCTTATAACCATGACGATACAACACCAAAATCTTCGAGCCCCAGAAGAAAAACAAAGCTGGCAAAACAAGTTTTGGGTGAATCTTTTTTAAAAGGAAAACATCACCTCTATGTTATTTGTTTTATTGTTTTTATAAGTTATTTACGAAAATAAAGAAAACCTAACACTAGTAGAAAACATGTCTTTCGTCCGGGCCATTAGTCTCGGCCACGGCCTGGGCCGGGACTAATGGTCCGGACACATCGCCGCAAAAACGCCGAAGCGTACGGCACCCTTTAGTCCCGGCTCGTTAGGGCCCAATAGTCCCGGTTTGAGATACAAACCGGGACTAAAGGGGGTCGGTGGCCCGCTGCGGCCTGGTGCCCCACCTTTAGTCCCGGTTTGTATCTCAAACCGGGACTAATGGGCTGGCCCTATATATATGGCAGCCCCTCTCCCCTCTCTCTTGTTTTTTTTTCCTGGTGGGAGGTGGTGTAGGTTTGTGCTAGTTTTTTTTCTTCATATGCACTAGAGGTGTTCGGTGAAATGCCTGTTAGAGCGATGCCACTTGAGTTCACACAAGATAAACATGATATGAGGTGCCCGAGCCACACTTAAGCTTCCTCCTCTTTGTTTCCAAGTGTCCTAAAAGGTTAGCAACTATTTTCTCATTTAGACCGCGTGGTACTAATTTTAGCATCATGATTCGTTTGATATATAGTTCTATGATGCAGATGAGCCATCCATGGATGTACGGTGACCGACGCTCTGCCGCTTACAGAGAAGGCGTGCGTTCTTTTCGCCTTGCGGTCGAGGCGAACAAGCGGCGGGATGGCTTTATGATTTGTCCATGTGTTGAATGTCGGAATGAGAAGGATCACACTTCCTCAAGAGTCATTCAGAGCCACCTGCTTCGGTGCGGTTTCATGTCTGGCTATAATGTTTGGACCAAGCACGGAGAAAGAGGGGTTATGATGGAAGACAGCGATGAAGAAGAGAACGATGATGACAACTACCGATCTATGTTCCCTGAATACGCTGATACCGAAATGGAAGACAATGAAGAAAAAGAGGGTGAAGAATGGGCACCAGATGAGCCCGCTGATGATCTTGGTCGGGTCGTTTCTGATGCAAGGCGAGGCTACGACACAGAGAAGGAGAGGTTGCAGTTCGAGCAGATGTTACAGGACCACAACAAATTGTTATACCCAACTTGTGAAGATGGCCAGAAGAAGCTGGGTAGCACACTGGAATTGCTGAAGTGGAAGGCAGAGACCGGTGTGACTGACTCGGCATTTGAAAAGTTGCTGGTACTAATGAAGAAGATGCTTCCAAGAAAGAACGAATTGCCCGCCAGCACGTACGAAGCAAAGAAGCTTGTCTGCCCTCTAGGATTAGACGTGCAGAAGATACATGCATGCCCTAATGACTGCATCCTCTACCGCAGTGAGAAGTACGAGAATATGGATAAATGCCCAATATGCACTGCATCGCAGTATAAGATCAGAAAAGATGACCCTGGTGATATTGAGGGCGAGCCACCCAGGAAGAGGGTTCCTGCCAAGGTGATGTGGTATGCTCCTATAATACCATGGTTGAAACGTTTGTTCAGAAACAAAGAGCATGCCAAGTTGTTGCGATGGCACATGGAAGACCGTAAGAAAGACGGGATGTTGAGGCACCCCGCTGATGGTCGGCAGTGGAGAAAAATCGAGAGAGACTTCCCAGACTTTGCAGGTGACACAAGGAACTTATGGTTTGGTCTAAGTACAGATGGCATGAATCCTTTTGGAGAGCAGAGCTGCAGTCACAGCATCTGGCCCATGACTCTATGTATCTACAACCTTCCTCCTTGGTTGTGCATGAAGCGGAAGTTCATTATGATGCCAGTGCTCATCCAAGGCCCGAAGCAACCCGGCAACGACATTGATGTGTACCTAAGGCCATTAGTTGATGAACTTTTGCAGTTGTGGGCCGAACCAGGTGTACGTGTTTTGGATGAGCACAAACATGAGTAATATGACCTACAAGCGTTGTTGTTCGTAACCATCAATGATTGGCCTGCTCTTAGTAACATTTCAGGACAGACGAACAAAGGATACAATGCATGCACGCACTGTTTAGATGAGACTGAAAGTATATATCTGGATAAATGTAGGAAGAATGTATACCCGTACAATCATCGTTTTCTTCCGCCCAGGCATCACTTAAGGAAAAAAGGCAAGCATTTCAATGGCAAGGCAGAAACCCGGACGAAGCCTGTCCCCCGTACTGGTGCTGATGTATTTGGTATGGTCAAGGATTTAAATGTAATCTTTGGAAAGGGTCCTGGCAGACAACCTGTTCTGAATGACGCTGACGGACACGCACCCATGTGGAAGAAGAAATCTATATTTTGGGAGCTACCCTATTGGGAAGTCCATGAGGTCCGCTCTGCAATCGACGTGATGCACCTGACGAAAAATCTTTGCGTGAATATTCGAGGCTTCCTGGGCTTGTATGGGAAGTCAAAAGATACACCGGAAGCACAGGAGGACCAGCAACATCATAAAGGACGAGACGGCATGCATCCATGGCAGTTTCAAGGGCCTGCCAGCTACGCTCTTACCAAACAATAGAAGGAAATCTTTTTTGAAGTCCTTTTCAGTATCAAGGTCCCGTCTAGCTTCTCGTCGAATATAAAGGGAATAGTAAATATGAAAGAGAAAAAATTCCAAAACCTAAAGTCTCATGACTGCCACGTGCTTATGACGCAATTGCTTCCGGTTGCATTGAGGGGAATTCTACCAGAAAATGTTCGACTAGCCATTGTGAAGGTATGTGCATTCCTCAATGCAATTTCTCAGACGGTATTCGATCTAGAAAGTCTATCAGGGTTACAGATTGATGTGGTCCAATGTCTGGTCAGCTTCGAGTTGTTGTTCCAGCCATCCTTGTTCAATATTATGACGCACCTCCTAGTTCACCTAGTCGAAGAGATTAGAATTCTCGGTCCTGTGTTTCTACACAATATGTTCCCCTTCGAGAGGTTCATGGGAGTCTTAAAGAAATATGTTCATAACCGTGCTAGGCCAGAAGGAAGCATCTCCAAGGGCTATGTAACAGAGGAGGTCATTGAGTTTTGTGTTGACTTTCTTCCTGACCTTAAGCCGATTGGTGTTCCTGAATCTCAGTATGAGGGGAGGCTGACTGGAAAAGGCACACTAGGAAGGAAAGCAACGGTATGTAGGGACAGGGATTCTTTCACTCAAGCACACTACACAGTTCTACACAATTCCACCGTGGTGGCTCCGTATATCGAGAAACACAAGAATATTCTACGCTCCGAAAACCCGGGGAAGGCTGACTCCTGGACTAAAGGGAAACACGAGGCGACTTTCGGCAGTTGGTTGCAGACACATCTCATGAATAACACCACTGTTGGAGATCAGCTGTACTTGTTGGCCAGGTCACTATCTTCGACTATATGTACTTTCGAAGGGTACAAGATAAATGGGAATACATTTTACACGATCGCCCAAGATAAAAAGAGCACCAACCAAAACAGTGGTGTCCGCTTTGATGCAACAGACGACAATGGGCAGAAGGACACATATTATGGGTATATAGAGGAGATATGGGAACTTGACTATGGACCTACTTTTAGGAAATCAGCAAAAGAATACATCGTCCGATGAGCCAAAGCGCCACATAGTTCTTTCAGGGAAAAGAAATATCGTGGGAGCGGATGACAAGACAGACATGTCAGAAGATTATAATAAGTTTCATGAAATTCCGCTCTTCGCAGTGAAAACTGACCCATGCATCCTGTTAAATGATGAAGATTCTCCATGGCTACGGCGCAGAAGAAAACCACAACACTATATAGGGATGTTGGTGATGTGTAATAATGGCTATATGCGAATACAAACCGTATGTTTTGACTATATGCGAATGATTTGTATTCGGTCGATGAACCGAAGGACGTAGCTAATTAGGAAACCCGAATGATTTGTATTCGTTCGATGAACTAAAGGACGTAGCTACTTAGGAAACCCGAATGATTTGTATTCGGTAGATGAACTGAAAGATTTTGTAGATAGAACAAAACATACGGTTTCCCCTGCATACAGCCTGACGGTGGCTCGTGAGTGCCCGCATATCAAATGCACCGTCGGACGTATGCAGGGAATCTGAATGCTTTGTTTACGAAATGGACTACAATTGGTACAGAGTGAGTGCCAAACATGTCCGAGAGGTGGGCTATATATAGGGTCGTGTGGCTCACAAAGTGGTTGTGCTAGTGCTGATCCAACAGCTCACAAGCCCTCAAAAGAAACACACCCCTGATCCAACGTCTCACAAGCGCTCGAAAGAAACACAAGATCCATGTGCTTCTTCCTTATTGGTGAGATTCCCTTTAGTCCCGGTTGGTAAAATTGCGCGGGAAGAAATAAGCCCCTTTAGTCCCGGTTGGTGGCTCGAACAGGGACTAAAGGTCTGTTTCTTCCCGCCTTATTTCTTCCCGCGCTTTCCACCGCTTCCTGCCTCCGTCTTCCCGTCATTTCTCACTATATATATGTAGTCATGGCCTCCATTGGCATAGCACATCTAAACTCATATCTGCAACCTGATCACTCTCTCATGGCTTCCACCGTACCCACTCTAACCTACTCAGAGGCGGAGGCGCTTTGCGCCTCGAACTACCCCTGCCCGCCCGGCTACGACGTCCCCGTCGCCTGGAGGCTGAGCACCGGAGGCGTGCCGGTCCCTCCTGTCCCTCAAGGTTTGGCGCGCCAGGAACACTTTTCATGTTGAAAGTTTACTGAGATTCAAAAATATGCAAAAGATAAAAGTTAATGCATTTTTAATTCAAAATGGGAAAATGGTTAATAGTTTGAATACTTAGAATAATTATTTTATAAAACATAAAATGGTTTTGGATTAGTTATTCAAATTCAAACACTTTTCATGTTGAAAGTTTTCTCAGATTCAAAAATATGCAAAAACTGCTTAATTCAAATGTTTAAATGTTTAAAAAAGGTCCTAGTTCTGTTAAAAAATTGAGTTCCGCGCACAATTTTGGGCCTTTAGTCCCGGCTTGAGCCACGGGCCACGACTAAAGGTGTGGGTAGCGCGCGGGAATGCGAAAAGCCCTCTCACCCCTTTAGTCGCGGCCCGCGGCTCAAACCGCGACTAAAGACCCCCCTTTAGTCGCGGTTTGAGCCACGGGCCGCGACTAAAGGTCCCTCCACTACTTAAGCACGGTTGGATCCATATCCATTTTTTCATCGAAGACGAAGGGCAGAAGCTGAGGGACACGTCGTCAGGCTGCCAAAATCCACCGCGCCACCGCGCCTGCCGCCGGCCGATTCGTCGTCGTCCTCTCCTGTTCCATCGCCTTCCTCTCCTGCTCCAGACGCCACCGCCTTCCTCTTCCCCAAGTTCGGTCGCCGCGCTTGAGGACGAGCTCGTCGCCGTCCGACCACCCCAGCCATCTCTGACCAGCTCCGTCGCCGTCTTCGTGCTTCTGGTGACCTCCGGTGCCCTCCATCTCCTCCCTCTTCTTCTTGTGAGGACCTTCCTCTCTATCGTGTCCAGTACCACGTCCACGCCGTGCGCCGCCGTGGAGCTTCGCTCTGGCGGACGCTGCCATCGCTCCGGCGACCATTTGGTCATGGCGCCGCCACCATAACGCTCGCCTTGACGTCCTCTACCTGATGCACTGATCAATTTCGATCAATTCGCTCGGAATCGATCGATCCTTGATCGACAGAGGCGCCTGTGGTTCTTCTGTGTCTATGACATGTGGGCCCGAGCTGTCAGGGTTTTATTAATTTTGGAAATGATTTATGAAATTGTTAAATGTCTGACATGTGGGACCAATTTATTTAAAAGAATTCCAGAAAATGATTTAAACTTGTAAATTCAATATCTTTTGATCTGTTTATCAGAAAAATATGAATAATATATCAAAATATTCAGAAAAATAAATGCTAGTTATTTATGTCAAGATACAAAAAATTTGGAACATTTCAATTTGGTGAATATCTGGAAACAACTTAAATGCATTTTTTCTAATTATGAAGTTAAGTTAAATAAATGCTCATAATTGTAATTTGAGTTCAAATAACATTTCAAACATGATTTAGAGCTCCATGTCAATGCATTAAATTGATCATGCATACATATTGCTCATTGCATGTGTTGATTGTTGTTCTTTTCCGGTGTTTGTTCTCCTCGGTATATTCAATAATCTTATATGTTTCTTTTACGAATCATTTTAAAATAGGGCTTTATAATGTATATTTTTATCTCAATTAAATTCTAGGAATATTAAGAGTAATTTTTAGTAATTGATTTGTAGTGGATATATTGTGACTTAATAGATTTGTAGTAATTTTTTAATTACAAAGTATTGATGATAACAATTGATACACATTAGATAAGTGACTTGTACTCATTGCTTTAGTAATTATTTATAACAATTGATACTCATTTTATTTGATGCATTTTGAAATAATATTGTGTGCATTTTGCAGAAACTATGGATCCACCTAGTCCAATCCGCAGAGACCTAACACAGGAAGAAATTCTCGAGAATATAATCCACGACGCCCCAGGTGCTGATCCAGCCGAATCTCCGTCGTCGTATCTGAACCCCTCCGGGATGGAATGGAGGTCGACCGACGTGAGGATGAAGCCGACGGCTCCGATGATGGAGAAGGCGATAGCTTCGATGATGGAGAAGCCGGTGGACCCTTAGGGGATATGACCTCCGGCGAGGTATATATATGAAGTTCGGGATCAGTAGATGCATTACTTGAGTTGTATATATAAATTGACGAATGTTTCTTCTCTTAGGCCTCCACATCGAGCAAATCTTCCAAACGAGGCCCAACCAAAAAGTTGGCCCCATCTACGCATTATACATTTGAGGTCATATCCCCTACGGGCGAACCGAAGGAACCCAAGAAGGCTGCCGATGTATTTAAAAAACAATGTGGAGTTCTGGTTAGGGATCACGTCCCGATCAGCGTTCGAGACTGGCATAAGCGCAAAGGGGCGAACGATAGTGAGTATGTCGCCGAAAGGTACAAAGAGGGTCTTTGGAATGACCTCATGGCACATTTCACCCTGCCAGAATTTGAGGATCCTGCCGACACTGCAAAATTGAGGCGAAAGTCAAGCAGTGGACTCTTAAGAAGATGGCCGAACTATTCGGGTGTGGAAGAAAAGATTATGGCAAGACTATCTGAAGAAAAAGACTGCTCCAGTATTCGAAGGCTATCTAGCGAAGCAGGCGAATCACTGGAACGCATTTAAGGAGTACAAGGAGTCACAAGATGCCAAGGAGATATCAGTAAAGAACAAGAAAAATGCTGAGAAGAAGAAATATCACCATAAATTGGGGCCGGGGGCTACGAGACTGCCATGCCAAAGTGGGATAAAAAAGAGCAAGAGCTGCTTGCTAAAGGGATCGAACCAGAATGGATGCGCGAAGAATGGGAATTGAGGGCAAGAAATTGGTTCCTTGCGCATGGGAGTTCATACGACGAAACAACAGGGGACCTTGTTTGCAGTGACGGGATTAGGATACCCAGGGAAAATTGGCTTAAAGTGGTGAAAGAAATTAAAGAGGGGAAGTTAAAGTTCTGTCCCGATAGAGAGAAAGACTTGCTGACACTGGTCCTCGGGAATGACGAAAAAGGAGGACGAACACGAGGCCTTGGCCCTAAGTATCCGTGGTGGCTTGGGTTTGCCAAAGACATAGAAACTTACAGAAGCCGAGCGAGAGCAAAGCAGCGACAGCAGGAGGAGGAGGAGGGAGACAGGTTCAACCAGTTGCTTGCCAGAATTGACCACCACCAGCAGCAGATTGACAAACTTAGAGGAGTAGTGCGCCTGCAAGATCCTGCACTCGATATTACCGCCGACCTGTCTCAGCGGAAAAGCAGCGTGGGTGACTCGGAGGTCCCGGCTGACGATGCACGGCGGATGATAGATGGCGGTCCCGGCTACCCCGTGGATGGAATCAAGGATTCAATATCTTGTGAGCTCCATCAGAAAATGAAGAACATATCCATGAAGGTGGCGGTCGGATATGTTGTACCTTGTCCACCTGACGCACGCTGGTATGGCCGTGAGATTCCAGCTGGCTATGCTAAAGTCGGGGTGGATGAAATCGTAACGGGGTTTCATGATATGTTGCTTGACATCCCTGGACCTGAAGATGATAGGACACTCAGAGAAGTAGTGGGTGGTGTCATTCTATGGGACAAGAACTACATCAAGCTTCCAGGCTCGGCGCCAAGGACAACACCGCCTCCGAGTCGTCGCAGGTCACCTACACCTCCATCACCTCCAAGAAGCCCACCCCATGACTACGACCACCACAGCGCGAGTCCATCTCGATCTCCGCCGCCGGCCTTGGGTCGGCCGTCTTCGCCGCCGCCTTAGCCCGCTAAGGACAATAAGCGGAAGCGTACTCCGTCGATAAGTACTAACCGCCACAGCAGCCCAAAACGACAAATGTCGCCCCTCCCAAGAGTACCTCATAAGAATCTTCCCATCAGAACTTACGATCGTACTGATGAGCAAATCGCAGCGATCGCAAAGGCCGAAAAAGATGCGCATTTTGCAAAGAAGAAACCCAAGCCCGCCCCGGTATACACCAAGAAGCAAAAAGCGTGGGAACGTGATTTTCTGAACACAAAATCGCAATATGAGTTGCACCATAAGCCAGATGACTATCCACGCACACTTCGGAAGGAAGTGGAGAAGAGAAATCAAGTAAAAGTGCAAGCGGGAAAAGAAGGGACGTTCCCCAGCTCGGAGAACAGGCCAAACAATCGATCCCACCCCTCAAGGTGTTATCCGAAGACGTTCCCCAGGTGCTGCAGCAGGATATGGAAGAAGTTGCGAAGTTGGTGGCCACTATGGGTGTGCGTGTTGCTGAATTGCTAGGTTCCCAAGACGACAAGTTACCCAAGGCTAATGTAGTCCCTACATATGTCCCAGGGAAGCCTTTGGTCAGCAAAGAGAAGTTGAAACAACTGCCAACACAAATGCGGAATTTGCATGAATGGTACTTGAATGTGGTAGGGGGGCAGAACAATGATCGTGGCGAAAGTCCCACATGAGTACTTCTTCCGAGCCGACGAGGTCCATGTTGAGTTTTCAGAACTCTTCCAGATATACAATTTCGACGCCCTCGACAAATCTCTCATGAGTTGCTATTGTCTGTAAGTTGTTGAATTCATTGTCTACATATAAGTTGTTCAGTTCATTGCATGTAATTATCCTCATTATATCCTTTTATACTCTATTATGCAGAATGAAGATCCAGGAATGTAAAAGAAGGATCTATAGTGTTGGGTTCATTGACCCCGATAAAGTACGTTCGGTTACGCTAACGACGAAACCCGACGAGACGGTGAAAAACCTTCTAAGGTTTCTAACGGAGCAAAATTTCTGTGACCACATATTGTTTCCTTACAACTTCCAGTGAGGGTCTTACTCTGTTGTACACATTCATTTTTGCTTACTCGATGTTAAGTGTAATTGATGGGTTACTGACGTATATATAAACGTGTGCATGTTCCACTAAATTCTGCTAGACATTCGAGTTGATAAGGGAATAGTTGAAGTCATGGACTCATTAAAGAGACACCTGGAAGAGTTCTGCAGCATGCAGGACATGCTCCAGAGGTAATTTTCGCGTTATATCGGTCTCTTCCGTTGATTTCATGAGATATCACGTAATGAATAACTCATTCATTAATTCATTTTCTTTGCCGGGCAGGGTTTGGAACCTGTTCAAGAGTGTGGTGACGGGTTCCTTTAGTGAGAAGCTGACGTTTACTCCGGTCTCGGTAAGTAGTACGAGATATGTCCGCGCATCTCTTTACTTCTAGTTTCAATACAATTATGATGCTAGATTATTATTTTGATTGAATTCTATTCTCGTAAAGTGCGCGAGGCAGCCACCGGGGGCGAATCTATGTGGATACTACGTTTGAGAGTTCATTCGCACGTTTACCACTGAGCACAAAGATTATAGAGTCGACATAAGCAATACATTCACAACATTATTTTATTACCGTCACTTTTTGTTATCATGATTGATGTTCATATTGATCTCCTTTTCTTATATAGTTCGAGAGAATGCGGGATCAGCTCCTACCAGAGCAACGTGTACTAGGAATTGCAGACGAATTGGCGGGATTTTTATTGAAAGAGATGGTAGACGGCGCCGGAGAATTTAGTGTGAATAGGCTCTACTGATGATCTCCATCCGTGTAATCGAATAGACGGGATCTAGTCCCGGTAATTGTGATCTCCATGTAACTATCAAAATTTTATATATTTGTATGCTCGATCGTAAGTCAAGTTATCTTATATATGCTCGAACGTGTACGGTATGTGGGTAGCGTAGAAATACGAAAACTATTTTGAAGAAAGAAATAAATAAAAGAAAACAAAATGATTTTGCACAGACCATTAGTCGCGGCCCGTTATACGAGCCGGGACTAAAGGGGTGCCCCTAGTGCGCTCCGCGGCGGCCACGTGGAGGGCCTTTGGTCCCGGCTGGTAACAGGGCCGGGACTACTTGGCCTGTCCCGGTTGGCCAACCGGGACTAAAGCCCCTCACGGGCCGGGACAATAGGCCCTGTCTCCACTAGTGTAACTATACATGTAAAATAACACCCCCCCCCCCCCCCATGTATTAAAAGTATCTCGGTGTGAAAAACTAGCAAGACCAGTGGCGGATCCAGGGGCGAGCGGTGGCCTGGCCCCCGCCATGGTCCAGCCCCCCTCAATGATATACAGCAACGATCGGTACTTATCTTTACTATTAAATGGGAGCTGGTCATTCGTACGTCGCGAGCGAACCATCTCTGCTCGCGCGATCTGTCTCGCCCGACCTCTCTGGCGTAATCCCTTTCCGAAAGGAGAACATGGGCCAAAGCCCAACACAACCACACGCCTCCAGACCTAGAAAATATTTCCGTCGCCGCCCCACGCATGCTGCCGATAGTTCCCCGTTGTCTCCCACCGCGAGCCTTCATGCCGACGCCGTCGGGAGCCTGCCCGATGCCGCCGCGCGAGCCTACCCACAGTTGGCCCGCGCTAACCTGGCCGCCGGCCGCCGCTCCACGCAAATCGCCGTTGCCCCGAGGGGCTGCTCGCCGCTGCCGCTCCACGCGAGCCCGCCGCGCTAGCCTAATTGCCGCTGCCCCTCGGATCTGCTCACCGCCACTGTTCCATGTGAGCCCGCTGCCCTATCATCCACCATTCGAGGCTGCCAGCCTGCGCTGCATCCGCCTGCTCCCTGTCCCTAGGTCGACGTCTTCCTGCAGCTGGACTACAGGATTCCGCAGCTTGATGACAGCTTGGGGAGATCAAAGCGCAACCCCTACATTGCCACCCAATCCTGCGGTGCTATGCCAATCTGATCCATGTTCTATCCTCTTTTTTTTTGTATGTGCCTGTTAGCTATTGTAAAAAAATTAGGTTTGTACAATGAATGTGGATCCAATGTTCACAAAACTGAACGCATCTCTGTTAGCGGTACTGTCTTTACACGACACCATTTTTGGCGGTCTTTGGTTTATATCATTCCTGTGACATAAATATATAAAAAAAGTGCAGTACAAGTTAATACATCTCTGAGTTTGTACGAGTATTCATAGAAGGAAGGAATTAAGAAAAAATAAGGATGAATAATGCCCAAAAAGTCACCACTTATATCTAAGGTCAATGCAGTTGTCTTATAATGTCTTCATTTCTACTTTCAAACTAAAGTTGTGTAATATTTATAGAAAGAATCATAGGTGTAGAGTTAAGTATTTTTAACTGAACTGATATAAACCTTAACTGGAATTACCAGGACCATGAAGAATCTTTCTTTGACTATGTTGATTGAGGGCTTTAGGAAAATTGAGACTTCATTTTGACAAGCTAATTTGTGATATATACCATTCAAAAAATGTAATCAAAAAGTGCCATTATAACAATTTATTTCACTGTTTGCTTTCCACAGCAACGTGAAGTGCCATCAAGCGTAATGGGCCCATTGAAGCTCTTTGACCAAAACTTCAGGTATCGATACTATTGCTCATGAGATGAAAAAGTATTTTGTTCTTAGTGTAATATGTGTTTGAAAGATCCATGCTCTTTAGACTGTAAAATAAGTGGATATCAAATTTATCTTAGTGTAATGTGTATTTTGTTCTTAACTTCATTGTTTCCCAATCAACTTTCAGCCTATAACAAAATGCGCATGCCCGCCGATCTTTGTACGCATTTGCAGACAATGATGGTATTTATCTGTGCATCCAAATCGATGGACGCTTTGTAATTTGTATTTTTAATGTAGTCCCAGCCTCACACATAATTGTTTTCTTTTTCTATAGAGAGATCGAGTTTGCCTATTGAGAAGTTGATCCAGATCGATGACCCAATTGAGGACAAGAACCAGCAATAAGTACAATACGCCCCCTTCTTTTGATATAAATGTATGGTAAATCAGGCTTTTGTTGTCCTGATATACATGATTTTCAATCTTGACCGGTAGTTCTCATCTCTGAAACTTTGTGTCCTCCAACACATGCCATCTATTTGTTTTAATGCCTTAGAGGATATGCATATATATTTGGAGGGTCACCCAGGATTGATTTATCACTTGGGCAACAAATCGTATCTTGTTTGTTTTGTTCTTTTCCACGATAGGAGTCAATCACCCATATGCCTTTTTAGGCTGACGTAGATGAAGCTTGCAATCAGATCCAGAAGACTAACCCCTCGAATCGAAGTTTCTGGCGGTCCTTCACAAGGCACACAAGCTTATATTGTAAGTGCCTATAGCAGATGTTCTGGTTGATGTGCGAGGAGATGAGAATGCAGGCTCGGGGAATGGAATTGGGAGAGTCAATTGTAGGGTGACATAGTCTCCAATGTCAGGAGTTTGTTTGTCCATGTTTGCTCTTTTCATTTTTTTTTCAAGTGGTTACTTCTTCATAAGTTCATCTTCGAACATTCGTTGTCTAAGCTTAGCTTGCAGTTCTAGCTTAGATTTATCAGATTTATGGGTTAGCCAAATTGTTCAAATTTACATCGTCCCATTTATTTATAATCAAACTACACAAAAATGTTTGATTGATTCACAATTTTCTCATTCTTTTACTTATGTTTATCAGGTCTGGAGGCAGGAACCAATTACCAAGATGCCTTTCCTAGGCTGATGCAAATGGAGCTTGCAATCAGTTCCAAAGGACTAATGAAGCTCGAGCTGTCAACTTGATGAAAGCAGGTACAACCGCATCTTAGGCTTAAAATTTTGAGATGCTTATGGACGTGGGAGTCTACTCATATTTGCATATATTTCATATATACTTTGAATGATCCAGGAACATGTTTCTTTTACTTGTGTGTGTGTGTATGTGTGTGTTAATTTTGTCTTTATAAGCATTAGTTAGTGTTTGCTGCCAAGTTAGTCGCTTAGTAGAGGATATCTTTTTGTGGATTTATTTGGTTACTACTGTTGTATGGTGATAACCCACAAGTATAGAGGATCGTGTGTAGCCTTTTCGATAAGTAAGAGTGTCGAACCCAACGAGGAGCTAAAGGTAGGATAAGTATTCTCTCAAGTTCTATCAACCACTGATACAACTCTACGCACACTAAACGTTTGCATTATCTAGAAAATAAAACTACGGTAGCAATACGGGTATGAGAGGTAGTTTTGCAAGATAATAAATACAAGAAAGTAAATGTTAGTGCTGCAGCAATAAAATACACTAAGTAACCATATACTAACAGTACCATGAGTGTGGAAAAGTGGTGGTAATTGTGGTGGCTTTGTCCAAGATTAATTAGTGAAGGTACTTGGTTCATTGTCTTCGATGCAGTTTTCTATGTGGGAGAGGCTAAATATACATGCACTCCACTACTTGGGATTACAAGTACTATATGATTGGATTGTTAGAAAGCATCCGCAAATACTAACAATGCATTAAGGTTTCCCCAACCATAGCCTTAAGTTCAAGGTCCTCTTACTCCCATACGTGCAACTAATCGGTTCGCGTTCTCAGGTTTCTGTCACTCCGGCAGAACTTCCCCCGCTTCGTTACAAATACTACCAACCCTAGGGTGTTTGATCCATGCGCGCACAAATATAATGGACACCAAAGGACAGCACCATATAGACATACAACTCTAATGAACCTCATGCATTCAATTAAGCAATCAAAAGACAAATAAACTACGGAAACATGATGTAAATCATAGGATAAATATTATAGCATCAAACACCATGTTTACATAGGACGGTACAGAGGTTTGTGGGAGGATGAACCACTGAATACAAGGAGGAGATGGTGATGGAGATGGCGGTGAAGACGGCGAGAGGGGCAGCGCGGCGGCGCAGGGCGGCGGCGGCGCCGGCGGTGCGGGGAACTCCTTTCCCCGCCGCCGGCAAGCTTGGGGAGCGCCGCCCCTTAGCCTCCCTCCTTCATGGCTTCTTGGGAGCCCTCCCCCATGGAGATGGGATCCATGGGGGAGGCAAAAACGTGGCTTTTGGTGGCTGAAATTCGTGGGTGGAGGAGTCCTCCACGAATTAGGTTTCCTCCCTTTATATATCTTCTCGGATTTCCGTCACCCCCTTTTAGGGTTCCACCAAAACGGGCCTACAGGCCGCGTCCGAACTCCGATTGGGCTGATCTCGGGCTTAAAATCTTCGTATGGAAAATTGTGACAACTTTCGTAACAGCCAGGTCTCCATATAACGTCATCTTCGAGGGTCAAACTGGCAAACTTCGTAAAAAGTTCTCAGACAGATTTCAGGAAAGTCCCAATTCGACTCCAACAAGGTTTCCTCTTGTATTCTTGATAATTTCTACACATCAAAGAGTAAAACAAGAACATTGTGCACTTTTGCAACTATTAGTAGGTTAGTCCAAATAAATAATAAACTTAATATAAAACAAGTGCTAAAAGCATAAAAATGGCATGAAACAATCAAAAATTATAGATACGTTTTGGACGTATCAACATCCCCAAGCTTAATTCCTGCTCGTCCTCGAGTAGGTAAATGATAACAAAATAATTTTTGATTGTAAATGCTATGATCAGGTCTTTAACAATTGCATGATGTATGGATAATAAAACTTAGCAATCATGTTTCCTAATGAAAAGTATCAACGAACTAAGAGCTTATAACATGAAATTTATAAACATCAACAAGATTGTAATGACCATAATAAAGCATGATAGAGTGGTATCTCGCTTGCCCTTAATTGTGGAGCAAAACATAAATGCCAAGGCACCTCTGAAGTTCAAGTGAAGACTAGATATAGAGATATCAAAGATAAAGTATCATATTATACCTCAATTAATCGTATGCTCTCGAAGAAGTGCTCAAAAAAGGATGGTGACTCAACATAAAAATAAAAGATTGGCCCTTCGCAGAGGGAAGCAGGGATTAACACGTGCTAGAGCTTTTTTTTTAAAAACAGAGGTAAAAATGTTTTGAGAGGTGTTTGTTAATTGTCAACGAATGGTAGCGGGTGAGAACAGTATTCTACCTGTCAAACGGACTTTTAAGAGCGGCTCCCATGAAGGACGTTATTTCTACCAGCAAGGCAGATCATCCCTCTTTCTCTTTGGTTTACACACATTCAGGTATTTCACTGTTTGTCATTGCTTACTGATGAATCAGGGCAAAAGTGTGAAGAGAATTAATTGGTTAAAGTTGTAATTAATTGGGACTGGGCACCCCGTTGCCAGCTCTTTTTGCAAGTTATTGGATAAGCGGATGTATATGCCACTAGTCCAGGTGTAAAAGTCCATTTGACAAATAGAATAAAGAATAACCACACTAATTCCTCATGAGCTAGTAAACATTGACACAAAAAGAGAAATATTTTGAAGGTTTTAAAGGTAGCACATGCAAATTTACTTGGAATGGCTTGAAATACCATGCATAGGAATTTTTTGGTGGACTCTTTGGGATAACTTGGTTTTAAGGATTTGGATGCACGAGCAGCATTCCCGCTCAGTACAAGTGAAGGCTAGCAATAGACTGGGAAGCGACAACCACGAGAGCGATAACGGTCATAATCATGCTTGCGACAAAATAAAATTAACGGAGGCATAAAAACGATACTAAAACTCTGAGGCAAAATAGATCATCAAGGCTTAATTGACTTTTATTTTTCAGTCATAACATGTGTGAGCATGTGCCAAGTCGATTCAAGTGAATTATTCAGAGGAGGATACCACAATACCATACCATCTTATGAACAGGACAATGCATGTTGATATCAAAATAACATAATATGCACTATTAGCTAGTTGAGACTAACCATAAGAAAACATAAACTACTAAACAGTATTATTCACACATCATTTTTAAGTTTCAACAAGTAATCCATTAACCAAGTAAACATTGAAAACAGAGGATAAATAAAATATGTGACGATCCACTTATTAATGTAACTGGTGTTTGATGCTAAGATAAATAGATAATAAAATACAGCCGCTTCAAGTTTAGTTAAGTTCCTATGTTGCTCAAAAAACAAAGTTTAAAGGTTTGCAAACCGTGGGGTTATTGATGAAGAGGGATGCGGGGACATCCCCAAGCTTATGACTTTGGTAATTCTTCAATATTCCATAGTTTGGTGTTCCTTCATTCTCTGTGAAAAAACTTCAACACAAAAACTTTCCCATTCTTTTCTGCGGTTAGACATTAGTACAATAGATAATATTTCCCAAGTGCTACTATTAAACCAAATAAAATTTTGTTTTTAAGTTACAGAAAGGTTGCTTAAATGGCCAACTTATAAATGAAAGGTAAGAACCATTAAAAATCAAATGAAAACGAAAAGAGGCCACTCTTGCAACAAAAGTCAGAATCTGTCCAGAAAAACAGCAGCTGGAAAACGCAATTTTTAGGTGCACTTAAACATGCCCGAAATTTTAGCCAATTTTTGTACATGCAGAGGATTAGGTGCTACAACATCAGTAATTTTTTCGTGATTTTTAGAGCTTCCAGTAAAATATGAAAAATCGCGCAATAAGCAGTAGATACCGAAAACAGAAAATCACTTTTTACATATGTATCAACTAAGCTAAATGGATAAAACTTGGTACTTTATTTTTGATAAACTAAGAAACCAGAGGCTAAGCAAGACCTAAACATGCTAGCTACAGCAAGGAAAACTCTAAATAAAAATCAAAAGTAAAACCCAAATAAAATTAAAATAAAGAACCAAACAAAGAAGCAAAACAAAAGAAAATATTTTTGTTATTTTGAATTTATAAGTGAAAGTAAAGAAGCAATCGAAACCAAATAAGGAGCCTAATAAAACTAAAGAAGGTAAAACCAAGACATATAAAAGCAATTATAATACAAGTTAAGACAATACATATCATGTGGACGGGTAATATAGAGTATGAACGAGACAACCTCATGTTAGTTGATGAATAGGGGGATGACTCGGGCATCCCCAAGCTTAGATGATTGTATCTTCTTGAATATGTTCTTGGGATGCACCTACACATCCCCAAGCTTGAGCTCTTGCGTCTTCTTATTCATCTCATATCACCATATTGATTAGATCTTATAAGCTACATCCACATAAAACTTCACAAAACTCATTAGTAGGGTTAGTACTCATTAAATAAAATCCACTCATGTTCAAGCATTGACAAGTTTTATAATTTTTACTCAACATTAGCCACTGTATATACTAAGGTGTTCATGATTTCCGTTGTCCGTCGAAAAACTAATGAAACTAACAACACCAAGTACAATATTGAATAAACAAAGAAATCTGTCAAAACTGAACAGTCCGTAAAGATGGCATTCAACGAGATAGTTAAGTAGCTCAAATCGAAAAACTTTAGTCTAATGAAAGAAAGATAATAATCTCAGGTTTATGCACAAAAATTTTCAAGTCAAAATACTATTCTGAGATTTATCACGATTTTATTTACAGAGAAGCACAAAATCTGTCTAAACAGAACAGTCAGTAAAGATCGAATTTTTCGACCTATCTACGTACCTTAAATCAGAAAAAGTTAGTCTAATGAAAGAAAGCTAATAAGCATCACTTTGCACTCAAGAAATTTCAGATCAAGATCACGTTCTGGTGATTTTAAACATTTAATACGGTGGAGCACAGAAAATCTGTTTCTGGACAGCAAAGTAAAACTATCAACTTTCAATTAACTAAAGACTATAATTAGCATTTTATTTTTATGTACAGAGGTATATACACAATATTTACAATATTTACATGTTTTTAATGAAAAGCTTCCATGGAAAGATTTGTTTTGGTTTCATAGGCATGAACACAAGTGTTCAAGGTCGACCCCATTTAACCATTACTCATCTTTCCAATCACTTTTCTTTTTGAAAACGTTTTTAGATAACAACTACACCTAATTTTTTTTGTAATTCGCATTCCCTATCCATAGTAAGATAAAGAACAACTTAATACTGAAAAAAAAACTACTTCTATATTACTATTAAAAGAGCAAACTTGTGTTGATACATTGAATCTGAGCCTTTCAATATTTGGTCAACGGTACAGATCGCTCCAATGTTTGACAACTCAACACAAATCTACTTTTGCCCGTTTTACCCTCCCACCAAATCACATAATACTGCTAATGTCATCGTACCGGTTCGTTTTATTTCGTTCGTGATAATTACGAGATTTGCCACCGCTAAAAGAAATTAAAAAACATAACAATGTGGTGTGTGCACGACCAGCCCGACGCACCGTCCTGCCGCCGGCCACCCTCCATCCCCGCCCGACGCGCCCGACCGGAGCATCTCGGATTTGGGAGCAGACCCGCCGGCCAGCGCGGCCCATCCCATCGGCGGGGCCCCGATCCGTACCGGAGGTCAACGGGGCGACGACCTACGAGGAGATCAGCATCAGGGGCAGCCGGCCTCCATGGCTCCGCTCAGTGGCGCGTCTCATCCGGCCATCCCTGCTCGGCGAAGATCAGAGCGCGTATGACCCTGACCTCTCTTTCCATCCCCTGAAAAAAGACCCTCTTTTTCAATTCTCCCGACCGTCAAATCCCAATCCAATTCCGCCGCCGGTCCGTAGCATCACGTCGCCGCTGGTTACAGTGCCACTCCCTCCGCCTTGTTCTCCATCTGGTTCATTTGATTTGGACTACGCCATCGCCTTTCTCCATTATTCCAGGTCGTATTACGCGTGTGGTAGTCACCAATGCTGATCCATGGCCGCAGTGAGCAGTGGCAGTCAAGCGTGCCGGTGCCCGTCCGTGGATGCATGGGAACGGGTCAGGTGCATACGATGTTCTTGAGTCAGGTGGGTTATCATTTGTTGATTCCGCGAAGAGGACGAGGATGATTTAAGGATCTGCGGCCGCACGGCGAGCTGCAGTGCGCGTAGGTGCAGATCAAAGTTGACGTGGTTGGGCACGGCGGCCGGCGAGCTGCAGTGCGCGAGGAGAGGCACGAGCGCTTCTGGTTCGTCACCAGCTGGATTTGCCGTCGTTGTCAGATCGTTGCCTCCCCGAGCTACCACCATCAGAGTCGCCATGAGATCCGGCCGTTGATGCCGCCAGAAACTCTGACCCCGACTCCCTCTTGCTCTGACCTGCTCTGCGTATACTACCTCGACATCTCGGGGAAGTGGTCGTCGGGGCGAGTGGACGCCGCCGCGCCAGAAGTATCTGCGCTCTGCTCGGGTCATGGGGCTAGGGGAATCCACGACTGGGGTCATCTCGGAGCCCAAGGTCCGTCATGATCCATGTCAAGGTGTGTGTGTGTGTTTGTTAAATTGGTTGGTTTGTGCTACCTGCATACCAGAACCAGATTAAAATCATCTCATGGTGATATATGCTACTCCCGGAGTAAAACATATCACTGTAATTTCGTCCTGGCAGCACACTAGCTATTCATTTTGTTTTGGAGATAGTCGTTGTATCAACATGTCAGTCACCCCTGATTTACAGTCTATTAATTCATTACTGTATGTTCTTCCTTTTTGTGTTGCTATATGAAATAAGGCAGTCGGGGCCATCCTGCAATATCTGTTTTCGAAATTATCGATATTCTATTTATGTAGATTGTAGTCCCATAAGAAGCTATTTATTCTAAGCTGAATTTCAAATGCCGATGAGTTTTTACTCGCAGATATCTTGCCAAACAGTTTTGGATGTCTTGTGATACTTACGCCGTTAAAACTTCATGGTGTTTAGTGATGTTGAGGGATGCTCCAGAAGTAGCTTCAGTTCATATTTGGGACTTTGTTATGTTGCCCTGAGAAGATCACTGACGAGTCCATGCACTCCTGTATTCTGAGGTTTGAATTAACACCTTTTCCTTGACGGCTATTACCAGTTAAAGGGTGAATTATGGCAACTTGATATGATCTTATTCAGAATCGACATGCCAATGATGGAGTGCTATACAAAACTTCTTCTGATGGGAGACTGTCGGTAGCACAGGCTAAGGCATTTGTTAAATCTCAACCGAGATGGTTGGAGACTTGGAGTGTAAGTTTTTCCATTGGTTTCTATGCAGCTTCATCTGAAATTGTTAACTTGGATGATATATATTCCATTGGTTGAAATTGTTAACCGAGAAGAATTTTGACCAAGGGAATATATAAGGATCTCCGTTATGTCAATTATGTGGTTAGAGTGAAGCAATTAATTACTTTTTTATTGCCCTATGTGTCGCATAATGCATGAAGAGTGCTGAATTGTGCTTTTGCTTTCCCAGTATTAACAAGAATTGGGAATGATTTGTTTGAATTGTGGACTCGGGGTTTTATTCGAGAATTTGATTCAGAAGTTTGGTTAGACGACGTGTCTTAGAATAGCAGTTGACGACTTTTTTTATGAAGCTTCAAATGGAACTTTGTGGCGGCCGTTGGTAGTAGTGCTTAAAGAAATTGGCTGGAAACTTTGTGGCGGCCCTTGGTAGTGCTTTGGAAGAAATTGGCAATGTCTCACCATCAATTTTGGCAACCATGAGTGGTGTTGGGACACGGCACACGGGAATGGGACTACGAGCAGGATTCTTGATATAGAGTAGAGAGGGGGAGTTGGAAAATGAAACAAAAAGTATATAAGACAAAATATTATTGCTGCGATTGAATAGACGTGCACGTGCACGTATACTATAGAGATAAAGCAAACAAGTGCACACAAGAACATTAACCTACGCTATGGCTCCCCGGCAACGGCGCCAGAAAAGGTCTTGATAACCCACAAGTATAGGGCATCGCGTGTAGCCTTTTCGATAAGTAAGAGTGTCGAACCCAACGAGTAGCTAAATTTAGGATAAGTATTCTCTCAAGTTCTATCAACCACTGATACAACTCTACACACACTAAACGTTTACTTTATCTAGGAAATAATACTAGACTACAATACGGGTATGAGAGATAGCTTTGCGAGATAATAAATGCAAGAAAGTAAATGTTAGTGCTGCTGCAATAAAATACACTAAATAACCATATACTAACAGTACCATGAGTGTGGAAAAGTGGTGGTAATTGTGGTGGCTTTGTCCAAGATTAATTAGTGAAGGTACTTGGTTCATTGTCTTCGATGCAGTTTTCTATGTGGGAGAGGCTAAATATACATGCACTCCACTACTTGGGATTACAAGTACTATATGATTGGTTTGTTAGAAAGCATCCGCAAATACTAACAATGCATTAAGGTTTCCCCAACCATAGCCTTAAATTCAAGGTCCTCTTACTCCCATACGTGCAACTAATCGGTTCGCGTTCTCAGGTTTCTGTCACTCCGGCAGAACTTCCCCCGCTTCGTTACAAATACTACCAACCCTAAGGTGTTTGATTCATGCGCGCACAAATATAATGGACACCAAAGGACAGCACCATATAGACATACAACTCTAATGAACCTCATGCATTCAATTAAGCAATCAAAAGACAAATAAACTACGGAAACATGATGTAAATCATAGGATAAATATTATAGCATCAAACACCATGTTTACATAGGACGGTACAGAGGTTTGTGTGAGGATGAACCACTGAATACAAGGAGGAGATGGTGATGGAGATGGCGGTGAAGACGGCGGAGAGGGGCAGCGCGGCGGTGCAGGGCGGCGGCGGCGCCGGCGGTGCGGGGAACTCCTTTCCCCGCCGCCGGCAAGTTTGGGGAGCGCCGCCCCTTAGCCTCCCTCCTTCATGGCTTCTTGGGAGCCCTCCCCCATGGAGATGGGATCCATGGGGGAGGCAAAAACGTGGCTTTTGGTGGCTGAAATTCGTGGGTGGAGGAGTCCTCCACGAATTAGGTTTCCTCGCTTTATATATCTTCTCGGATTTCCGTCACCCCTCTTAGGGTTCCACCAAAACGGGCCTACAGGCCGCGTCCCAACTCCGATTGGGCTGATCTCGGGCTTAAAATCTTCGTATGGAAAATTGTGACAACTTTCGTAACAGCCAGGTCTCCATATAACGTCATCGTCGAGAGTCAAACTGGCAAACTTCGTAAAAAGTTCTCAGACAGATTTCAGGAAAATCCCAATTCGACTCCAACAAGGTTTCCTCTTGTATTCTTGATAATTTCTACACATCAAAGAGTAAAACAAGAACATTGTGCATTTTTGCAACTATTAGTAGGTTAGTCCAAATAAATAATAAACTTAATATAAAACAAGTGCTAAAAGCATAAAAATGGCATGAAACAATCAAAAATTATAGATACGTTTTGGACGTATCATATGGCTACTTCCTATCTCTTTCTACCTGATCACGTTGAGAGCAGTGCCATATAATATAAAGCAGAATTGAGTTGACAGCCAAGTCATTGTTTGTGTAACATATCCTAATTGAGAAAGCTCTGCCATACTACAGAATTATGGTATTAAGATGCAATGTATGCAGTGTGCGGTTTAGACTTTTATGATAAAGCTGACATATATGAACAACTGGTTTTAAATGCATATATGTAAATATACCATATGTCGTAAATGCTTATTTGTCATTGCAAAATGAACTTATTATAGCTTAGCTGAAATGATCGAATATCTCCTTGGAACAAAAAACAGATCCAGGCTGAAATAAAACAGACATTCTTTCTTCTAATAATGCTTATATATAGATCTGGTTTCCTCTAACCCGCATTTTGATCTTTTACCCTTTTTTACCTGGCATTTTATCGTGGAAAGATCCACAGTTATTGGTCGTCCCTGATTGAAAAGCTTCCTGTGGCATGTTCGAAGATGTTTGTGAAGGAAGGAGTTCATTGAATATTGGATTCTGGTACATGCATATCTTTACTTTCAAGAAGCAGCCGCCGTCACTGTAGTACTGTTATTAAATATTCCTTCGATGAACCAAAGGGTTTATACTATTGGGAATATATATGTCAATATCTTATCTATGGGAATGGGCAAAAATTTGAAAACTGTGTGCTTATGTTGATCTACATTAATTAGAAAATGCCCGCTGCTCTCGAATGTACAGTTGCTTTGGAGAAAATAATTGTAGTGATTTTGTAAAGAAAGTGAAACAACAGAAATTGCAAACACCGCCAATGTGGGTTCTGTTTACAAACTTGAATGACCTTTTTGTTTTCCTTTTTATCTTATCATTGCAACACATATATGTGGAGGTGCCGATACAACTTTTTATGTAGACATGGTGAGACAAGTGTGGAGACAATCACGTGATTTAATTGGCATGTGACGCTAGAGTGAATGTTATGTGAGCTTCTACATCAATGGGGTGATTTATATGGAAGTTTTTTACTTGGAAGACATATCCATGATATGAGAAAAGTGGAATTGTTAATCAACAAAAAGATAATTGTTGCTTTCTATGCACATTATGTCAATTTATAGCTTTGAATTGAATTAAGTTTTAGGAAAACTGGAATCTTTTTGCTTTTTGTAAAATTATGTGGCTATATTTATTTCTATACACATGATTTTTCATTTTTAGCAAAAAAAAATTGAGAACCCGTAGCAACGCACAGGCATTCAACTGGTATACGTAATTGATTAGTCTAAATACTACTAGTGTAACGTCAATTAGCCCAGTCCAGACCAGCGTGGTCACTTGAATGGGCCAAGCCCAAAGGCCACAATGTGCACGTACGTAGTTGCGATGCACGTAGGTTCGGACTGCATGATCTCATCTACTGCCCGATGCTATTCTCTCTCTGCCACCGCCGAGCCACATCGGCCATAGTGTTGGATTGCCACCGCCGCCGAGCCATACGCACGCCAGCGCCGGTGATCAGCGCAGCTGCGATAATTCCTGCGTCTTTGCATCTATGTCGATGACGACTACGACTTCCCGCCCTCATGGGAGCCACTACCAGTTCCTGGCCTGTTCCCTTCAAGGTATCGCTGTATCTTTGTTGCAGTTCTTATCTGTTAGCGCTTGCTTACGAATCTAATAATTGTTGCTTGCTAGTTAGTTAAATAGTTCATTGATTATTCGCAAAAAAATAGTTTATTGATTATTTTATATGGTAGTAGGGCCTCTTATCATGAAGAGGAAGACACAAACAATTAGCAAAAAATTGAACCGGTTTGGTCGACCAAATTCAGTGGCCGGAAATACAAATCCACCGAAAAGATAGACATTAGAAAACAACTTACCATTCCAATCCTATTACGGTTGATATGCAAACTTTGGCTCTAACTATCAATTCGTCTCTCGTGATCTCGGAACAAGCTAGAGTCAAAAGCACGACATGAGCGAGAAGCCGAAAAGCGCCAATGGATTTGGATTTGCCTACTGATAAGCAAATGGAAAATGTCAATTTGTAGAAATGTAGCTTTCATTTCAACTGCAAAAATATATATTGTTACAATTGGATGTCCACGGTATACTTATAAGACTTGACATATTTTCCTCTTCTTCGGCCCCCCATACTCAAACCCTGGATCCGCCCCTGAGCAAGACCAACTCTACTTTAAACTTTTTCTTGCATGGAAAGTGATTGGCTCTTATACCTTGAAAATAGACTGAATATGATGCTTTCAACATTTTCCTTTGACCTTTTGTTTTGTCACCACCATCCGGAAGAGCAACATGATAATGAGTCCTACCATTACTTTTGAACCCAACAAACCTTGCATCATTTAGAGCTGTGTAGCCAAAGTAGTGACCCTTTTAGTGAGAGGTGTCTAGGTAGTTTTGCGATGAGCGACTTTTTGAGAAACTTCTCAATAATTTGTTCACTGCTTATTTTCCAAGAAAGTCATGCAAATCTTGAGACATTTGAATCTTTTTTCACACCTAGCTACGATCCCTGGTTATAAACCCCCACTCCCCCACTTCTAGGAGCCTTTTATAAGACCAGTCGGTTACACGATTATGCATGAAGGTACGAGTGATTTCTACCACCATTGATGTTGTCAGTTCATTCTCATTCGTGGGAAGGAGTTTGTGGTTCCCCCTAATTCGTTATCTATGGTTCCGGCCAGTTTGAGTTAGTTACTCCTCGTTCATGGTCCTTGTAATTGTTTGGGCTACCACTAGTACAGAACGACACATCGGGCACTCCTCTATGGAAGCACGAGTTAGGCGACGGAAAAATCGGCCCGCGAGGGCTAGCCTCCCACGATTAGCGACACATCGGCAACGGTTCCGCATATTTCTCCGTTGCCAATATATTGCCAACGGTCCTAAAACTACCTCTGTTGCCGAAATTGTGCTCATCGAAAACGGAGCTTGACGGATGTCTGTTGCCAAGGTGAAAACCCAGTAGGCCCACAAGGTGGCGCATCTATAAGATCCCCACTCTCATCTCAAACACACTCGCAGTCTCTCCCAAGTCCCAACCTTAGCCGCACACTCTCTCCACGCACTTCACTTGCTCCTGTGGTCTCAAATGCCAAACCCCTCCGTCACCAGCGGCAGCCAGGACATCGCAGCCAACCGTCACTGTCGGCCGCTATCCATACCGCGGTCGCCGCCACCTCCTGACGCCGGCCGCAGTCCATCCCGTCGGGACCCCTTCACTCGCGTGTTCATGTGGCACCGTCGGAGTTCCCCTACTGACTCGATCTTATCCTTGGTCAACGGTCGTGAGTACATCCGACGCGTTCGGAGGTCCCCCTTTGCCCAGATCTCGTCCTCCTAGGAGGAAAGGGATTTTGATCTAGAGGCTAGGCTCCTCCTTTCTCGCGCCTCCTTTGAGCGCGAGCGACTCGAAGGAGTTTGTTGCTTGGCTGAACCTAGATCTACGACGGGCTCTAGTACATTCCATCTCATGTAGTATCTCTTTGTCAACAGTGAATTTTTTTTACTGATTGATGTGTATGGGTTAGCTATGGACTTGACCGTCACTAGGAGTTAGATAGATTACAAGGATTCACTTTTTGTTGGAACTAAGAATTATATATTTTTAAAATAACAATTTTTTTCAATGTTTTTAATTTAAATAGAATAAATATAATACAAACATTGTAACAATATTTATTTTTAAATCAGGATATCAATATGTACATACTAGTATGCACATACTAGCCACAGACAATCCAAATAATGAATGGCTTGACTCTTTAGGATCATCCTAGATAAGGTGAACCGATCCATTCACTGCATCTTCTGCGCATTATGTAATAATATTTCAGAACATTGCGTGCTAAACACAGACAATTCAAACAATGGATCTCTTCACTCACATCTTTACCATGGGATCATCTTGTGACAATGTGAACCGATCCTTTCACTGGATCTTCTATGCATGAAGTAACCATTACAAAATAAATTTATTTATTGTTGTCATCGCTCAGAATAAGTAGTGTACAAGAGACTACTAATTTTAATTGCATTTAGATTTATCTCTAAGTTCAATCTCTAACTGTTTTTGTTTCTTTTTAATTTTCAAAAAAAATTTTTGCAGTGTGCTCTATAATAGGAACTTTCTGCAACTATGCAACCAACAATTATTACTGCCTTCTCTTCCTCCTTATGAAAGAAGTTTAGACTTTTTCCGGCATATAATAGTGACATCATGATTCAAATGTGTACATGTAACATTGTGTATGTCCCAGTTTCTATACTATAAATGAAATTGGTGTTGTGGATATATTGATTATGTTTGTGCTGTGAAAATATTCAAATGTGCTGTGAAATATCAAATTGATATTTGAAAAAAAATATCTATTTTAGAAGTACGAAAAATTCTCATTGCAAATGATGAAAAACAAAACTTCGTTACCAATGCCCTTCTCACTTCGGAAACGAAGAAAAGTAAATGACCATTTGACCCCGGCTCACTGAAAACGGTTAAACACATTCATTGCTATTGAGCTCGTTCACATCAGTATCGGGGATGGGGACACGGACCATTTCTCCGTCTCTGATGAGGGTTTTGTCCCATTTCCGATGTGTCGTTCTCTACTAGTGTACGGGTCAACGTTCTTGCAGCTTTGGCACCTTCACAACCGTATGGGTCGCTTCAACCTTGGTATGTAAAATCTAGTTACCATGGCCTCTCACGACTAGTTATCCTCCACTGATTTGACACTACGACGTGAAATTTGGGCCATCCATGGGCATGAGTTCCTCCATCAGATTCATGTCTAACATCTTTGTACCCGAGCTTTTGCTGACATGGTAGGATCAGCTATCATGTTATCTTGTTATCATCCCTTCAAAGCTAGATTTATTGATGTTTTATCTCCTTTCCTAGAGTCCAAATTCCCCACAAAAATAAATCCTAGCATTGTTTGGCGTTGAAATATTTTGTTGCCTTCCTGGCTTGTTTTTCATAGTTTTTATTTGCACCTTGTTCATCTTGGTAGTAATTATCCTTTCTTGTTGTGGTGTTTAGAAATGAAGAAAGTAAAGGGAGGAAAAAGATATAAAATGGAATAAAATATTGAAAATATATTAAAAGAAATAAATTGTCTAGCAAGATCCAATAGTTTCATTTTGATAGAAAAGTTAGAGAAATTGTGTGTGTGTGATGTCTGTTTGTTAATATTATTGCAAATATATTGTGGTTCTATACAAATATTTTCTTTTCTTACATCAACTTGATTTATTGCAAAGCCCAATTTATTTACCCCACCATCCTCGACCAAAAAGGCGCTAGTTCTTGTCGCCCATATCATTTGATTGCATTAACAGTTTTGAGACATCTTGATCTGATGTAAATCTACAAGAAATTTGGTGAGTAAAAGGTGAGATTGTGTGACCGTACGATTCCAGAATATTTTCCTATTCCACTTATATCCTTATTAACATGGTAGAATTTGCATCAAGTGTTTGCGAGAAAACCATGGAGACTATAATGTTCTGGTCACATGTGTTGGGCTCCAACAACTGCAAATTAAGCAACATCCTTCAAACCATGGATAGGATGTATAATGAGCGTCTTCATGTAAATGCTATGGGATCCACACCAACAGGACTTTGTTGAACCACATAATGTATTTGTATGAGAACCTCACGGGAGCAGCAACAAATGGAACTTTTGGAGATGAATTCAACAAATATGCTAGGGATCACGGGTAAGTAGGTGTTGCTGCTTCTCGCGGACGTTGTGTCGCTGGTCACGGAGTCCAACGAAGAGGACACGATAGAGGATGAGGTTATGTCCTCTTGGACACAACTATGACCCGCATGTTCACTGCTCGTGGCCGTGGTGATGGGTTTTAACTTATGATGGTATTCCCCCTAGTGCAGGGCGATACGTAGGACACACATTGTGGAAGACTCCCAGCATCGGGCTACACCATTTCCAGCCCACAATGTTCAAAGACTCCTAGGATCAGGCTGCCCTCATCAAGAAGCTCCGCCGACCTAACCTGACATGCTATGAGAAGACTCCATGAAAATTCCCTAAAACTTACGTGCATTGAAGGAAGGTTACAAGATCAACTTAACATGCAAGACACCGAGAAACCCTAACATACAAGATGGAGGCTCTCGCTGAAGCTTATAAATTACCAGAAGAAATTCATCCAGAAAGAAAGTCAATCTACGGCTAATGTCTACAACACACTCATATTCTTGTAGACTCTATTGGGCTTCCAATCGCTAAAGTTTGTAGGACAGTAGCAATTTCCATTAAGTGGATGATCAAAGTTTTATCGACCAGTGGGAGGTGTAGGTTGAAAGTAGATCTCTCGAGCAACCCTGCAATTAAGATATAAGAAGTCTCTTGTGTCCCCTACACAGCTAATACAGTGGCTACTTTTATAGGTGCACTTGTTCGGTGAAGAGATGATAAAAGACAAGTATATTTCTGGTAAAACCAAGTAATTCTAATCTGAAATAAAAATGGCAGCAAGGTAATAAGTAATAAAAGTGCACAGAAACAACAACAATAATAGTAAAAAATGGACCAGGGTCCATAGGTTCATTAGAGGCATATCTCCAAACTCCATACATTTGGAGCCGTCTTATGCGCTTACAAGGGACATGTGGCGGGCGTCTTTACCGAGTCTCATTGCTGAGTATATTTTGGCTTATACGGCGAATGTTTGATCATTGCTAAGTGTTTTCTTTGCGGCGTATAGATTCCATTGCCTTGTATTCTTATGTATGGCTAAGTGTTTTCGGTGTATGGCTAAGTGTTTTCGGTGTATGCCTAGTTGCCTACCTTTGCCGAGTGTCTATGTTTTGACGCTCGTCAAACTGACAAATAACCAGTCTGATGTGATTTTTCCAATAGTGATTAAGCCTCCTTTACTCGCTTCACTTGGATGCGGCTCTCTCTCATCCATCATCAACCTTTTCACGGTCATCGTTTCTCTGCAGCTGCATGGAGTTTTTGCAATATCATTCCCGTCTTGTGCCTTCTTGGACACGATCAAGGACAGTGGTGTTGCAGACACTTGTCGATGCACGCAAAGGCTGGTTTGCCTTCTTCGTTCTATACCGCGTTCGTGGTGGTGCTCCCCTCAGTAGTCAGTTCTAGGCATTGGAGCCTCTGGCGTCATGCGGTCTGTCACCTGTCTTGCGCTCATGCCATGTGGCGTGGTGGCAGGGGCAGGCCCAGCTCAATTCATGGGTATTCAGATGAATGCCCTTTATTTTTTGCAAAATGCATCGTATATATACTGTATGTATGAGGTACTTTTGGTATTCAGCTAATATTCAGCTATGTGGACGATACATTCCAACTTACAAGCGCCCAGGGACCTCCTTTATATCGCTAACTAGCGGCGGTTTAGACCCGCGCCGCTTGCAAGGTTCCTTACCTGGGCCGTCCCTTCGATATCCTGCTTCGTCCGTTTCTTTTAAAATATGAACAAAAATTGAATTTGAATAATTTTTTAATGTAAACAAAATTTCAAATATATTTGTTTCTTTTAAACACTAAATGGCACCATTTTCAAAATGAACAATTTTCAAATTTGGAACCATTTTTAAATTTGGAACCATTTTCAAAATGAACAATTTTCAAATTTGGAACCATTTTCGAATTTGGAACCTTTTTAAATTTTGGAACCATTTTTTATTCGGAACCATTTTTAAATATGGAACCATTTTTAAATTTGGAACCATTTTCAAAATGGAACCAGTTTACAAATTTGGAACCATTTTTAAATTTGGAACCATTTTAAATTCAGAACAATTTTTAAATTTGGAACCATTTTCAAAATGGAACCATTTTTTAATTTGCAGCCATTTTCAAAAATGATTTTTTTTAAATCTGGAATCATTTTTTAATTTGGAACCATTTCAAAATGAAACCATTTTACAAATGGAACCATTTTCAAAAATGAACAATTTTCAAATTTGGAACTATTTTTAAATTTGGAACCATTTTCAAAATGGAACCATTTTTAAATTTGGAACCATTTTTAAATTTAAAACCATTTTCAAAACAGAACCATTTTAAAAAAAATAAAAAATGAACGAAAAACAATAGCTTACGGACGGTGTATAGGATGTGCGCCTCTGAACAAACTCAACCTCCACCTCGCCCCCAAATAGCCAGCGGCCCATGGCCCAATTCTACAAATTAAAAGCCATAATGATTTAAGACTTAGCCCAACTATGCACTGAGCTAGAACGACAGAGTAAAAACTAAAAATAGGCATCGAAGCATCGAGCCAATCACGCTCACGCACCAGCAAATGCCTTTGTTTAATTCTTCTCGGTCTTCAAACCTCCAAATCGTTCAATCATCTTTCTAAATCAAAAAAATTCGGATGTGATCCTGATGTAGGACGTTGTTAGTTTGCAGGTCAGTAAGATAAAGTAGCCTCCCGGAACAACAAATATCAGTCTGCAATCCTTCTTGTTTTGTAATTTTTATACTTTATTATTCTGTAAAGCGGAGACCACGAGACATTTGTTGAGGTCAAGTCGTGCGATTAAGTTCACGTTACAGCCTAGTCTAAGTCGTTGCTTGATTTTCGCATATCCAAAGCCCGTGGGATTATACTAGATCTCATGGGCCGGCCAAGCAGGCCGTTTTTTGTATTATTTTTCTTCTTTGCTTTCTTTTCTGTTTTTCCTTTTTTCCTTTTCTGTTTCTTTTCATTTATTACTCTATTCGAAATTCTTCAGATTCTGAAAAGTTTTCAGATATGAAAAAATGTTCAGATTCAAAAAATTGTTCATATTTTGTAAAATCGTTAATTTGAAAAAACTTTCAGATTTGAAAATGTTTAGGTTAAAAAATTCATTTTCAAAAAAGTGCTCAAATTTTAAAAACATTCAGATTTTGGAAAAATATAGATTTTGGATTTTTATTCGGAATATGAAAATGTTTAATTTTTCAAATGTTAAGATTTGAAAATACTCAGATCTGGAAAATGTTCCAATTTCAAAAAATCTGATTTTCAAAAGGTTCAGACTTTAAATAAACTAAAAATCGTATAGTACCATTTTTTGCTTAGCCGCATTTCGAGCGGCCCGTGAAACTGGAGCGCATTTAAGAATTGAAATCTTTCATTTTCTTTTACTTTTTTCACTTTTTAGGACTTTGAAAACCGTCTGGTTTTGAAAAATGTTCAAATTTTAAAAACAAAAAATATTGAAATTTGAAAATTGTTCAAATCTAAAAATTGTTAAAATCTGAACATTTGATAAATTGTGTTTGTGTGCGGAGCTACATCATCCATTCCACTTTGGGGTACTAAACACTTCTGTAGAATCTAGCGTTGTGTGGTGGTCGCGGCTGCCGTTGACCTTACTCTGCCTAGATCTTGCCCCGTGGTCCTCTTTTCCGCCAAAGAGGTTCGCTTTGGGGTGGAAGGAGGCGCCATCTTCCCTTCCTAGGTTTTTGGTGTCCATGTCATGGCGGCGGCCCTAGTGATGATGTGAGTTGTGGTGCTCCTGGACGGACCTTGTGGCTCCGGTGCATGCTGGCTGCCATGGCCGTGTAGGTGAGGGGTGAACTAGGATTCCGGGGCGACGACCTTGGTGGAGTGACTTGTGTTACTCGTGAGCAAAGCTTGTGGCTCGGGTGCAGGCTGGCTGCCATGGTCGTTCGGTCGGCGTGGCGGATGGTGTTTGGCATTTGGTGGGGGCAGTCCATTAGGGGCGTGTTTGGTTGCTCGCACATTTTTTCGGCCTTTTGCATCCGTGGCCCTGGCGGGCCTGGCCGAGGTGAAACGTGGCCTTAGCCAAGTTGTGTAGCCCGTTTGGTTGCCAACAATGTTCTGGCCGGACCCGTTCGGCTGGGTGCAAATTTCTAAGCACGCGCTGTTTGGATGCAGTATTTGTTTCGCAGCTGTAAAAGCATGGTGTTTGGTTGCTAGATGCTGAAATTTCCAGTCACCACTTCTCACTAGTGGTGACCTTACCACGTCGAAGTTCATCAATGCACTCGTCGCTACTAGCAAATGGTAGTTCGTCACGACATCATAGTTAACCTAACTACTTGCAAATGGGTAGTTCATGAGGACAAAGTTCACCTTCACCTTGTTCTTCCCCTTCTTCTTCTGCTTCTTCTTCTTCTTCTTCTTCTTCTTCGTCTTCTCCTTCTTGTGCCCCTTCTTCAGATCCTGGTGTCATCTCTAGTGTTCCACATTGCGTCAGCCCACTCCTGCCTCAAGTGCTTTCAAGCTTCTTGGTCGTGTGCCTCGACACCATGGCCAACATCGTCGTCATCATCAGGTGTGACATCTTCCTCGTCTGGGAAGTACTCATCGACACCTGATAATCCCCAAGAGCAAGGAATCACTGTAGCACAATTCGATAAGTATTGAGTGTCGAACCCACGAGGAGCTGAAGGTAAACTATCTATTCTCTAAAGCCCTATAACCCTCTTATACGACTGTTTATGCAAAGCAATAAATATGAAAAGAACTAACTAATGAAAGCAAGTGATGTGGAATGGTTTTTCTAGTAACAAGTTTCTCAATCAAGTTTCAGACACAAGTTTCTTAGAGCAAGTTTCTCTCAGTAGTTTTCTCAAGCAAGTTTCTCAAAGTAGCAAGTATCTAATATCTCAAGTAGCAAATATCTCAAGGGAGCAAATGTTCTAGCAATTGTTATTTCATTCGCGTGGTTGTCACAATTAGTGAAGCACATGTTTCAGTCTTAGTTGTTTCTTTTAGGTGGGAGCCATAAATAGGTGTAGCCAAGTAAATGAGCAATAACACAACTCTTATGATGGATCTCATGGCCAAATAAATGTGCAGCACAAGAATTATTAAGACATAATTGTCCCACCATAGCCTTAAGTTCTAGGGTCCCCCATATATATCCCCCATAAAGTAACTTCAAGTCTCAGACACCGGTTTCTCTCTACTCCGACATGTCCTACTCAATCCATTACGCTACGGTGATCACCTTACATGCATTCCCCAACATATGCGTGCACTCATATATTGTACATAAAGACAATCATAAAAGATAACAACACTTGTATGCAACCAATCAACGAACTATTTCACAAGTGCCATGAACAAATCACTTCTCAAACACAGATGGGAGACACAATAGATCAAGGGAATAGTATATTGCATCATACATCATGTTTGCCAAGAGTTTACAGTGGGGAGATGGAGATGATCTTGCTGTAGATGTTGATGATGAACACGCCGGAGGGGGGTGGAGCCCTCCGGAGGTGATTCCGGCGGCGTTTCCCCCCTCCGATCTTCTCCGGCGGCAGCTTTCTGACTCTCTGTTTCGTGGTTTTCTGTTTCTCCGCCGCCTCCTTTCGCGAAACGCCAGGAGACCTTTTTTATATGCGTTTTTAGGTCAAGACGAAGTCGGTGGACGAAAGATCGACGGCCACGGAGCTCCGAGGTGGAAACGAGATAGGCCCACGCGGCCATGTACTTTAGGCCGCGTGGGACCCTCCCATTTCCAGCCTGTTGGGCTTCTGGTCTTCAATTTAAGCCCATTGCGTTCGTCTCGAAAATTCTGAACCGTGCTCTTTGACCTTGCCCTTTTTGGAGTCCCGAAGCTCCCGAAAAGTCAGAAACACTAAAAAAGACGTTTTCTGGAAAAACAGGGTTAATTCCAAATAAATGGGAAAACTATGAAGTATTCCCAAAATCATTATAAAACATTGGTATAACCCTTATATGATGCAAATATGATTGGAATATAAGCAATTAAAGTGCAAAGTTCATGTATGCATTTTACATGCATCAACACCCCACCCTAAGATCCAGTTATGAAGAATGCAACATGCAAGAACAAGCTTAACCTGGGTAGGGAACGGGTGGAATGGTTTCTGATAAAGGATCTTGAATCGGTTCTTCAGAGCACCAAATACCCTCTCAACTGTCACTCTCAGACTTGAGTGTCGCAGATTGAACAATTCCTTGGCATCCTTAGGATAGTTCCTCGAAGAACCTTCCCAACCAGCTAGCACATACGTGAACTTCATATCGAAATCGACAGCCGCAAGCACATTCTGGCTGGTGTAATGCTTCCTACCCCTGTATGCAGCAGACTCTGACCTTGGCACTCTAGAAGTGACATGAGTGCCATCAATTGCACCAATACAATCCTGTTGACATGAACATTGTGTTAGGTTAACACCGGATACATGAACAATGTTTGTATGCAAGCAAGAACTACGAAATCTGGTGTTCTCACCTTGAAGTATGGATACCACCTGTGGCTCTGTCGAATCTTCGGTGGAGTTTGGCCAGTTGGTGTCTTGATCATCTCTGATCTGAGCTCTCCAACAGCGTACAGAACTTGCTTGAAATAGCGAGATATAGTCTCACTAGATCGTCTGAAAGTGCTATGAATCACTCTGAATCTCTGGTTATGACCAACAACATGAAGAAACATTGCCACTTGGTCTTCTATGGAGGTGTGGATGCTATCTTTCAACCACCCCCTGGACCGAAATGTCTCCACAAGCTTGCAAAAAGGAGCACTGCCCATTTGCAGCATGTTCACGGGCTCGACCTCGTTGTTGTTGTTGTTGTTGTTGTATATGTAGTTCAGATTCGCCATCCTCTCCTGGTCTCGGCGGAACAATGGACCATACCTGATTACACCCCTGTAATTGCGACGCACTGCTCTATGATGGACTAAGAGGAGCCACGCCTGCCTCACAGCTATGAGTGCTGCGGCCTGAACGATGAGCGGCATACGATCTTGTCCGTCCTAGTGAAATCAAGATCAAGTTGCTTGTATGAGAGCACAGGCGAAATCTAGCTAGTATGTACATCTTACTACTTTTCTAGTCTAAGATCCAGACAAAATCAAGGTGGTGTTGTTCGACTCTTAGATCCAGCTCAAATCAGGTGGGGAATACTGCTTACCGCCATGGGAGAAGAGAGGACCGAGCTTTCGGTGCCGTCGAGGTAGCGGCGGAGAGTCAGATCTTGGTCCTCACCGCTGGCGGTGTCACCGCCGTCGTCGCCTCCGTAGATCTAACTCGCCGAAGCTTCCGCCGCCTCCTTCGATGCCGAATTAGTGTGGTTTCTTCTCCCGCTTCCGGTGGCAGACTAAAGAGGGGGGTGATACGTCTCCAACGTATCTATAATTTCTGATGTTCCATGCTTATATTATACCATTTGCTACATATTTTATATACACTCCATATCACTTTTATGCATTTTCTGGGACTAACCTATTAACAAGATGCCGAAGTGCCAGTTCCCTGTTTTCTGCTGTTTTTTGTTCCAGAAAAGTACTTCTGCGAATATTCTCGGAATTACACGAAACAAAAGGCCACGTCCCTATTTTTCCAACATGTACACGGAGTCCGAAGGAGAAACGAAGAGGAGCCAGGAGGTGGCCAAACCACATGGCGGCGCGGCAGAAGGTGGGGCCGCGCCAGCCTATGGTTTGGGCCCCTCGGGGCTCCACCGACGTCGCCCCTTCGCCTATTTATTCCCCCCGAGTCGAAAACCCTAAAGAAAGAAGTCATATTTCCAGAAGAGTTCCGCAGCGCCGCCGCCATCGACGACAAGTTTCGGGGGACAGAAGTCTCTGTTCCGGCACGCTGCCGGGACGGGGAATTGCCCCCGGAGCCATCTCCATCAACTCCATCGCCATCTTCATCGCCGCTGCTGACTCCCATGATGAGGAGGGAGTAGTTCTCCCCCGAGGCTGAGGGCTCTACCGGTAGCTATGTGGTTCATCTCTCTCCCATGGTGTGATCTTTATGTGATCATGAGCTTTGTAATCTAGTTGAATAAGTAGATGTTGCTCTTTATCTATTATGCACTCTATAGGTTACTTTAATATGAACTCCGGTACTCTCCACGGTGTAAAGGTGACAGTGTGTGCACCGTTTGTGATTCCTTTATGACGTTGTGGCGCTTGTTTACTCCGGCTTGAGGTGTGCTTTTGTAGCCCTACACAATGAATGGTGTTTGTTATCCAACAAGAGAGTGTTTAAGAGTAGCTTTTACTTATTCAGTTATGAGATCATTGTTGAGAGTGTCCACTAGTGAAAGTATGATCCCTAGGCCTTGTTTCTAAGCATTGAAACACCGTTTATAACAAGTTTTGCTACATGTTTGCTTGCTGCCATCTTTATTTCAGATTGCAGTTACTACTTATAATCATCCCTATCACTTGTATTTCACTATCTTTTCGCCGAACTAGTGCACCTATACCTCTGACAAGTGTATTGGGTGTGTTGGGGACACAAGAGACTTCTTGTATCTTAATTGCAGGGTTGCTTGAGAGGAATATTTGACCTCTACCTCCCTGAGTTCGATAAACCTTGGGTGATTCACTTAAGGGAAACTTGCTGCTGTTCTACAAACCTCTGCTCTTGGAGGCCCAACACTGTCTACAAGAATAGAATCGTGCGTAGACATCAGGGGGTGAGGGTAGCGTTGGCGTCATATGGGCGCACCAATTTTCCGTCTCCCGCCATCTCCATGGCTGCATCCCCGCGGCTCCGCGCGCACGAGATTCGCCGCTACTGTGCTGGCCTCAAGGTGGCACTGGAAAAACGGCCGAATCGGACGTTCTCCTTGGGCCTGGCTGAGAGGTGCTTTAAGGTTCGTGCGCGTGCAGGCCAGGACTTGTTTGGGTAGGGCGTGGGCTACCAAACCCGGACTGGCCGCACCACGCTTCGGAGGCAATGTGTGTTTGCCGGGTATAGACCTTTTCTTGCTTTGACCGGGTACATTGTGTGAAAGTAAAATTGGTGTTGCGGCAAAGAATCCATGTGCGACTGTGGAGACACGGCACTGTTGCGGCTGCCTAGTTTAAAAAACCGGACCGGACCGGCGGTTCAACCGGAAAAAACCAGAACCAGAGCCCCGTCCGGTTCTTTAAGCGCACTGGACCGCTCCCGCCAGCGAGCCGGAATAAACCGGACGAACCGCGGTCAGACCGGCGGTTTTCCAACTAAACCGGGCACTCCGGTTCAACCGGTTCAGTGTCTGTGCGTTCGAAAAATTAATTGAGGCGCCCAGGATTCGAACCCCACACCTAACGCATAGCGCAGCAGGGCGGACGATCCTGACCAGCTGATCCATGGTTCCTTGTTGCACAAACTGGAGACACTTTTTTTCTTTTATTGTTATTTACACGGTAGCAGCTACTGCAAAAAGCATACGTGCGTGCTGCTGGCTTCGTTTGTTTTCTTTAACATGGCTGGCTGCTTTGCCGTTAGAAGCTTGAGGGTCACAAGTTTGGCTAGTTCATGTTGACTACTTTGTAATGTCATAATGTGCCAAATTATAAGTCTGAAATATTTTTTGCAAATATGATTATTTATTTATTGCAATACAAAAAATATCATGACTACTTTGTAATGTCATAATATGCCAAATTATAAGTCTGAAATATATTATGTCTGAAATTATAAGTAAAAAATATTACTTTATATCTTAAAAACCAGACAGTGAACCGGTGAACCAGCGGTCCGACCGGTAAAAACCTGAACCGACACCCTCACCGGTTCGATCACCGGTCCGGTTTTTTAAACTATGTGCGGCTGTCGTTCTCGAGGCTCGATCGGCGCCAGAGGTAGCGACAGTATCCAGGCAGGGGCAGCCCGGCATTGGTGCTGCCGGCTCGCTTCCTCCCGGGCCGGGGCGTCAAAGCCATCAAGATTGGCTTAAAAAAACATCAAAGATTGAGGTGCTGGTGCAGTTCTCCCTCCTCTGCCCATCTCACACCCCAGTTCCCCATGCGCAGTCCACGTTACCCCCACCAAACCCGCTAAGCTCCTCCCAGACACCGAGACGAAGAAACAATAAGATATGCCACCACCACCGCTGCACCCACGCTGCCTCCCGACTCTCCCTTTCCCCAGAAATTTTCAATAGTGCGCGCTCTGTTGCTGTTTCTCTGTCCCACGCCCGTTTCTGTCTCTCTGTCTCCCTCCTCCTGTTCGTAGTAGGAGTAGTATCTATCACACGGGCACACAGCACACATGAAGAATAGAGTGACTGTGAGAAAAACTTCGATCGTGAACAAGGTGCAGTAGAGTACGACATTTGCATGACAGAGCGGGAAAGCGAACGTCGGGCGCCAAGAACCACAAGTTTGCATGCACTCGTGCGCTGCGCATGGCTTGCTGTTTAACTTCCTATACGCATACACGGGAGTAGTACTGGCATTTTGAAGCTTCTTGTTGCTCCTCCCAAAAGTGTACCGATCTGTACAGATTTTTCTACAACTAGTATGCCTCAGCCGCGACCGGATTCAAAAGCCGTCGATCTGCCGGAAAAGGAGAAAATGACGCGGAGAGGAGCGACTAATTGCTCGGCGGAGTTGGCTAACCCTAGCGGCGGAGGAGATGAAATGCGGCAAAGGGGATCGAGGGCTGACCCTAAATCCCCCCTGTACCCTTGATATAGTGGTAGAGGCGGACCATATCGTGCAGGGTGCGCCCCTGGTGATTTTTCCGAGGCGGGCCGGCATGCGGGCCTGTTCGGGTCAGGCGCGTTTTACAGGATTTGCTAGAGATGTTTTTAATTCACTCTTCTTCCCCTTGGCATGTTAGAGCATCTCCACTCGCAGCGCCAATAGGGACGCCAATAGCTAGATTACGTCCGGCGCGCCCAAACCAGAGCCTTCCCGTTCGGGGTCGATTGAGCGCGCCAGACGAAGCTGCACGCGACGCCACGTCAGATCCCGACAGGTGGGCTAGGGCTGTCATGGACACAGCGACGTAAACGCGTCCACAGGCCGACTGAAACCCGACAAGGACCCGACCCTACGTGGCGTTGATACGGTAGAAATCCACCTCAATGAGAATTCCGGGTCAAACCCGGGTGACTGGGTGCGTCACTGCGACACAATCCACTGGGCCACTACTCCGTTCTCTAGTACTAGCATTCTGAGGTTTGTTGTTGCTCGTTCATGGCCATGGCTAGGGTTATAAGCGGCGTCCCGCATACGCCCGCTTAAGTACAGAGCAGCACAAAAGTGTACTGATCTGTATAAACTTTTCTACTACAACTAGTATGCCTGATTTTGATTGGAGCGACGGATCAGGCGCCGTTTTGGCCATGCCATGGCGTACATTGTTTATTTTGAGCCTTCCGTTTCAACGCGAGAATCGGCTTGTTGATTTATTTTACTCAATTATTACGACTAGCTCCGCAATCTGCAGATGTAGCACGATAGAGATTGGTCAAGGTTGCTTACCCTGGGGCCTGGGCTATTAATTACACGCGATCACACACTTTTTTTTATATCTCTTGTCAACTCAGACTTGGTATTACTACTCCAGCTGCCTTCCTTTTTTTTCTGCCTCATTCCGGCCTTTCTTGCCCCCATTCGCTGGCCAGTTCCATACCCCAGATGCTCCACCGGCGGTCTCCAAGTGACCCCAAAGGCCTATAGGGGGTCTGGACGCTTAAAAACGCCACCAGCGGCACCCCCGAAGGGTCGCCCCGAGCAAAATCATGTCCGGCACCCCCGAAGAGGGCTCCAAATTTGGAGTCCCTCTCGGGGGTGCCAGACATGGGTGCGGACATGCGTCTGACAGGGCTGGCCCGCCCGTCATAGAGACAGCGCGGCGCGCCCAGTGTTAACTTGGGCTTGGCAGGAGGCCGTTGCGCTGCGTTTAATGGCGAGTCGACAAGACGGCGGCTCGCCTGTCAGCACGCCTCGCAATAACGCTCCGCCCGTTTCCCAGGCAGGCGCGGAGCGAAGCGACGCCTCGCAATAACGCCGCGCCCGTTCCCATGGCGCAGACGGAAGCGACGCCTGTGCAGTCGCAGCGGCTGCCCGCGGCGACGCCCTGCACACGCGTCGTCGGCGTCAATGCGTGGCCAGGCGAACCGCTCCTCCGGCCGCCTTTAAAACCCGGGCGCGTCGCAGCCCTCCTCTCCCCACACCACCACTTCTCCCTCTCCCTCTCCCAAGTCGCGCCATCAGCATGGCGGGCAGCCGCGAGACGCAGGAAGAACGAGAGGGTCGCCTTTACCGCGACCGCCTCTCGGCGGACCGTGCGCGTCGACGCTGCGAGCGACGCGCCCAGGAAGAACGGGAGGCCCAGGAGCGGCGCCGCCGCAACCAGGAGCAGCAGATGGCCAACGCCAACGTGCCTCCAACCATGTTGTCGGAGGAGGAAGCGCGGCTCTACATCCGCAACAACACCCCGTTGGAGCCCGACGTCACCTTACCGGAGGGGTGGGTGACGAACATCGTCAACGTGCCGGTGGCGCCGCGTCTCAGCGGGCAGGCTCGCGTGGACTACATCAACCTCTGCCGGACAGCTATGTCGTGGGAGGAGCGACGCGACCCTAAGTACGCCGTCTCGGCGCCGTACTGGGACAAGACGGTGGAGGCAGAGTACGAGGCGCGACGCGGAAGCTTCTTCCTCCCGGCCGGCATGCGGGAGCCACCGCCGGAATGGGTCGATTGTGACGACGATGACGACGCGCCGCTACCACCTGCGCCGACAATTGCAGGCGAATCTTCCACGACCATTGGGGGGTGCCGGTCACGAATTTGGAGGCCCCCGGTGGAGATGCTCTTATGCTGTGCATGCCGATCCCGCCAACTAAAATCCCCGAAAGTGGATTTATGGTTTGCAAAACTAGTCAGGTGGAACATATACCGCAAATGATAATGAATATTCAAAAAACTACTTCGTGTTAGAATTCATTCAGATGATCACGTGGCAGTTCATACGAACACAGCTCGCAAACATAGACAAACACAAAGTTTATAGTTTTTCGAGTTGATATAGAACTCGAAACGACCTAACCCTAGATATATAAACGAAACCTAACTCTAGATTTCATGGATCGAGTTCGTACGGCAGCGGGTAGTCGTCGATGTTGAGTTAGAACTTCGCGTCGGAGATGCGCTGCGCCCACGCGAGCGCGTGCTCCTCCCGGGCTTTTTCTAGAGGCGTTGAGCATCGGAATCTCCATTCGCCGCAGCCGCCTTAGCCTCTAGAAGGGCCACCTTGGTCTCGCAGGTTCGCACTACGTGCGGCGTTACGTGCTTGACGAGCACATCCTAGCCCCCCCCCGTTTGCTCCGGGAGAGGCAACCATGGTCGCCTTACTGGACTGTGCCGCCTTGCGCTCCTCTTCCTTGTCGCTGGAGATCGTCACCACGGCGTGGCTCGAGCTTCTGGCCTCTGTGTCATGCTGGCGATCTTGCGGCGGCAGAGGAGAGGAGAAGTAGAAAATGATGTGGAGAGGAGCGACTAATTGCTCTCCGTAGTTACCTAACCCTAACGACGACGGAGGGGATGGGGGGCACCCAAATTCCCTCGGTACCCTTGTTATATTGGTAGAGGCAGTCGATATCGTGCGCCCCCGGTAACTTTTTCCGGGCCAGGCCGATATGAGGGGTTTGTTCAGGCAAAAAAAAGGAGGGGCAAAACCGATTTTTTCACGCGTTTTAGACTAGTCACAATGGAGAGTATCATATACTAGTATCATGCATATGATACTAGTGTATGTTACTATTTTCATAATGGTTAGTAACATATGTGTGGTATCATATAATATTGTATTTATTATGTTATAGACTCATCTTGCATTGGAATCCGCTATGTTACGGTATCTACCTATGATACCACTATCACCTCTCTCTTCATTAATTACATTGCCACGTCATCTTTTTGCTGACATGGCATGCATGATACTATCTATGATACCCATTGTGGCTAGTCTTACAGAATCTGCTAAACATGCCTTTAATTCACTATTCTTCCCTGGCATGTTATACTGTTGTAGTGAACTTGGCACAGTCGCAGCAACAATGGAGAAGAGAGGAGAGGAGAACTGGCTCCCAAGAAAGCAGAAGGAGAATTCCAGGAAAAGAAAAGGCGCACCTGACCAGAGAAGATGCCAGCCAAGTACTAGTACTTGCGCCAGTGATACTAACTATAGTCAGTCCGGCAGGTGTAGCTCCCTCCTCTCCCTGTATTCCCAATCAACGCCCACAGGGGGAAGGAGAGCACGAAAAGCAGCCGCGAGATAGAGAAAGTAGGGAACAGGGAGTAAGAGAGAAACACCAACTCCACTGAGATGAGATCCCCTCTCTCTTCTGTTTCTTCTCCACGCCGCTAGACTCTAGCTAGCGCTCTTCTCTCAAGCTATAGCTCCAACGGCGCTGGACAATTAGTGAGTGAGTGATCGAGGAGGAGAGCAAGAAGGAGATGGCGTGGTGGGCAGGGAGCATGGGCGGCATGGACCTCCGCAACCACCTCGCGCAGTTCGGCGGCCCACCCGGACCCGGCGGCGGTGCCATGGGAGGCGGCGACCAGGCCCCAACCACACCCAACAGCAGCGGGAGCAACAACCATGATGACTCTTCCGGCGCCGCGCATGACTCCCCCACTGCCGGCGCCGGCGAGAACTTCCCTACCCCGGGCGCATCCGGTGGGAGCGGCGGCGGGGGAGGGGGTTCTTCGTCGGGGAGGCGGCCGCGAGGGAGGCCGGCGGGATCCAAGAACAAGCCGAAGCCGCCAATCATCATCACGCGGGAGAGCCCCAACACCCTGCGCTCCCACGTGCTGGAGATCGCAAGCGGCGCCGACATCATGGAGGCCGTCACCACGTTCGCGCGCCGGCGCCAGCGCGGGGTCTCCGTGCTGTCCGGCAGCGGCGTCGTCGGCAACGTCACCCTGCGCCAGCCCGCGGCGCCGCCCGGCTCCGTCGTCACGCTCCACGGCCGCTTCGAGATCCTCTCCCTCTCCGGCGCCTTCCTCCCGTCACCTTGCCCGCCCGGCGCAACCGGCCTTGCCGTCTACCTCGCCGGCGGCCAGGGACAGGTCGTCGGAGGCACGGTCGTCGGGGAGCTTGTCGCGTCTGGGCCCGTCATGGTCGTCGCGGCTACCTTCTCCAACGCCACCTACGAACGCCTCCCACTAGCCGATGAAGAGCCTGGCGACGGGGGCACCGTACCCACCGGGTCCGACGGGATGCAGTTGCCGGAGGGACAGCTTCCGGGAGGAAATGGTGGGATGGGTGCGGCATCCGGAATGCCAGACCCCACGTCAATGCCATTCTACAGCCTGCCGCCGAACCTGATGCCCAACGGTGGCGGTCAGATGTCGCCGCACGATGTGTTTGGCTCGTTCCGGCCGCCGCCGCCGGCCTTTTAGCTAGCTATGTGTCTCTCCTGATCTTTTGCTTGTTCCTTTCTTGTTTCCAGCATCACATACCCGTGTGAGCTCCTTGTTTCAAGTTTTTACTGTTTAATTAGGGAACTTAATTTGATTGCTGGTGCGCTTAATTAGGCTTGGATAAAGAACAAACTCCCATTTGATCCCATCATGAGTACACTTTCGTTTTCTTCGATCATGAGCTAATGTGGGTCAGACTACTATCTGTTCATCTTTCATGCATGTCGTTTCTATATATGTACATCTTAATTCTATGTAGGCCCTAATTCTGTGCATCTAGATACATAGATATACTGGTCTCTATGTTCAATCTGAGCAACATCGCTAGCTATATGTTAGATAGTATACTGAAACAGTTTCTAAATACATCACGTTTTAGACTCTGACTTGGTTTCCAGCATACATGAGACATTTGTTTTTGTACCAATCTATATTTTTATGCATCTGAGCTAACAAAGTTTGACTCCACTTCCTAAAAAGTCAACTACTTATGAACTGTGTGAGTATGAAATTAGGAAGGACATCATGTATTAGTAGCTCTAGCTTTTGACATTTTAGCCTTTTGTATATCCTATATGTGTGTATTAGTAACGAATCAACACATTACTCAACATATAGCAATCCACGAAAATGCTTCAAATATATATGTTCTTCTATATTGCGTCCGTTCAAAAATTAACACTACCTCGGTTTCTTAATATACTGTATTTGGTGAACACTGCTAAAACGTTTTGTATTTGGGAACGGAGTGAGTAGTACAGTAGATAACATCTTAGAAAGCATGCGGTTAAACAATTATAACTTTGTCTTCTGCTGCAATAATAACAATAGTGGGAGATGAGAAGTGGGTCACTGGATTTGCTATGAACAATGCATGTCTTCGTACTATCAATTTTTATATTTTTTTGCAAACACATGATATATGTACAAAATCTAAGGGTCGTACATACTCGAAATCGTGTCAATATGATTAACATCTTTTATATTTTTATGCAAACAGATATGATATACTCCCTCCGTTCGTTTTTATTCTGCATTCTAGTAGAAAAAATCAGACAAAGTAAGCAAGCATTTATTAGTGCTACTTTGCCAAACACAAGCATGCATTGCACTAATTGTACCACAGGAAACAAAGCATTTTCCCGATTACCCAAAGCTTAATAAATGCTAGCCATGCAATTTGATACTCCCTCCATCTCAGTTTATTAGGCACAATACCAAAATCAGTTTTTCTCAAGAGTTGGGCACAATTAGCATTAATGATCTCCTAGGAATGCTCCCAACCCCTTCCTATCCCCAATCTGCGTGCCATTTAGCCAATGCTCCATTTAATGAGGCCAATGCATGTGCTTCCGATTGAGCCTTATTGGTATTTCCTAATTAATTGCATGATTTGTAAGTAATTAACTCGGTCAATCCTCGCATGCCTAGGTCGCAGAGAAACTCCAACTATGCCTAATAAACCGAGATGGAGGGAGTAGTACATACTTGACATCGTGTCAATATGTTTAACACCTTCGAGGCAAGCATTTAAATTTAAGTGCCCGTAGAACAAATCATAATTGGTCAATAGTCCAGTCTCACGCATCATGATTGTTTCCTCTTATTTATTTCCGGCCAAGATAATATATGCACTTGGTCAAAATTATGTGCATGTCAAGTTGTCATCTGCATGGATGTCTTGCTTCGGAGTTCACATCAGAGTAGACAATTTGCTGCTCAAGGGTCATTTCCTGCTCTTGCATGTGTAGCTCCCTTAAAGATCTCACAAGGAAAGTGACCAACTTTATGCTTGAACGAAGGGTTGGCAAGGATACTATATATGAACATTGGTATCTAGTTGCATCTTATGCATAGGTTACTGCCTCAGATGGTCAATAAGAAACATGTGGATGGGGAACTCGTTCGAGACAATTGTATCATAATACGAGACTTTTAAGAACTACTGATTCCATAATATAAGATGTTTTAGGCATTCCAATACGGATCAAATATGGAGCAAAATAAGTTAACTACCCACTAAATACGTCTAGATACGTACGAATCAGGAAAAATCTAAAAAAAACCTTAAAAAGACTTATCTTCAGGAACGGAGGCAGTATATCATTTCAGTCTACTCTCTGCAACTTACCACCCTGTACATGTTGGATTAATCCATATCTAGCATGTACCAAACTAATCATGCTAGCCATTTTAATTGGATTCACGATTACTATGTTACAGTCAAATCATTTTCTGAAAGGGGTGACCTTGGCCTCTACATCGGGAGATGTACACAACCATAGATTATCTGTTATTCCACGATGCCAAGCAAAACAAGTATCTCCACAATCATATCACTTCATATGATAAGTGACCGAACAAATCAAAGTACACAATTTCTAGACAAAGTCTTCAAGAACGCTTCTTCGCTCGTGTACCGATGCTCACGAGTCCAACCATAGGACGATCTCAAGATTTTTATCCCCAAAGCAAAACTTTGAGCCACAACCTTCATCAAGGACACAATGCATGCACATCGACATTACCAGATAAAAGATCTTGTGTTCCCACTGGAGCACGTATTGTCGTCGTCACTAGCGGATGATAACTTATGCCGGATCTCGGAGAAGATTTTGGAAGCGGGCCGTGGCCCTTGGCTCCCGCTTCTACTCGATGTCGTCGATCCTTCAATCTCATTGATGGAAGATGGCGGGACACTGGACGTTAGCAGATCCTGCAACCGCATATTATACTATTGCGCATCATTAGATATTAGTCGTAGCCTTTGGAAGCGGATAGCGGCCCTTGCCTCCCGATTCTACTCGTTGTCATCACTAACTCAATCCCATTGATGCAAGATGGAGGGACACTGGACGTGAGCACATCTTGCCACTGCATGCATATTATACCTATTGCGCATCATTAGATATTAGTCGTAGCCTTTGGATAGTCAAGTGTTTAATTAATATGCATGGATATAATTGTTAGTGGTGAATTAGTTAGTCAGAAAGTAGTGATGAAACCAGTAAGAGCTTTACACCTCAGATATACTAACAATTTGGAGGTGGCAACAAAACGTAAAATATATTAAGTCGCAAAAAAAAAAGGTTATAGATATTGTTTCTACCGTGAAATAATGTCTATCTCTATGGAAATGGCAGATGGACTGTGTTAGCTAATGCTATATATTGACATGACACATTATTGGTGTCTTAACTAGTGCTGCATACGTTGCTATAGTAGATTCCTGGCTTATTCAAATATCTGAATTTTTTATTATCATTCTTTAGTTGACAATCTACTCCTTCAGACGGTGTTTCGATGGATCTGTCTTCTTTTTTATATCTCTGTGTGTTATGTCAATGCAGACAGGTGACTATATGTGATAAAGATGGCTATTTTATTTGTGGATATGGGCATTGGCGTACGCAGAGGGTGGGCAGGGTGGGCCGATTTGGGCCAATCTTGGGCTTGTTGCCTCGTTTTACTGCAGTTTCCTAGACGAGTCGACTAGACGAACACGAGTAAGGGATGACCTGCTCTCTGTTTCGCGTGCGCACCATGGCCATGACCTAGCCCCGCTCCCGGCCGCCGCCGTCCCCACTCTTGGCTCCTCCGCCGCCGTCCGACGCGGCGACGCCCCGTGCTGGGATCCTGTTGCATTGGCAAAGGATAAACTTCGTGCTATGAGGTCTCATGGATGGGAAGGATTTCTTGCAAAGGTGACATTGTTTTGCAAGAAACATGGCATTGAAGTTCCTTCACCGAATGATCAATATGTGGCTCATGGAAGATCACATCGGTATTATGAAATACAAACAAATGATGATCGTTATCGAAGAGAAGTATTTCTTGGTGTACTTGATCAAATTATTCAAGAGCTTGACAATCGGCTTGATGAGGTTAATACGGAGTTGCTAATTTGCATGTCGGCCTTGAATCCATCGAATTCATTTGCTTCTTATGATGCACAAAAGGTAATGCGACTTGCCCAATTCTACCTCAATGACATATCAAGTGTGGAGTTGATAAGGCTTGAGTTCCAACTTGAAACCTTTATTGATGACATGAGAAAAGATGATAGGTTCAAATGTGTAAATCATCTTGGTGAGCTCTCTACTATGCTTGTTGAAACAAAAAAAGCATCTTGTTTATGATTTGGTCTACTTGCTTCTCAAATTGATATTGATCTTACCGGTAGCGACGGCGAGTGTTGAAAGAGTTTTTTCAATGAGTATAGTGAAAAATAAGTTGAGAAATTGCATGGGTGATGAGCTCTTGAACCATTGCTTAGTGATATTTATTGAGCGAGAAGTGTTCTTGGAAGTAAGTGAAGATGCTAGTTGAATCTTTCATGGGAATGAGAGAACGTAGAGTTACAAAAAAAAATCATAGTGATGTAATTTTCTATTTTATCATGTAAGACTTTATTTATGTGTTTGAACTATTTTGCATTGAGACCATGCAACTTTGAGAAATATGTGTTGATCTACAATGTCATTACTCAATTTGCTGTTTATATTGTCATTTGCCCACACTTTTATTAGTGTGCCCACCCTCCAATTTTTTTCTGCGTCTGCCACTGGATATGGGTACTCGTGGATATTTTTGCGGACGGGCAACGGGCGACCACATGGATATGGAGGTGCTCCACCGCCCAAAACTCGCCCCATTGCCATCTTTGCTATATGATATTTCACAAAACAATGGTATTTTAGTTTTGTAAGTTTGTGCCTTATTAATTGTTTTTATTTCTACTAATTTTTAATGACGTATCGTATAAATAGTAAAAAAATATTTATTAATCATAGATGTTACAGAGCACAATGGAGGTCTGTATTACTATACGTGATTTGTTCTGGGGTGGAGACACACTCGGATGACCAGTGTCTACGGGATATGACTTTTATCTATGTTTCGGCTCTCTTTATGTATGCAAATAATCTAACTCTTACTTGGATTAGATTTACTAGTCAGCAACCCGTGCGTCCGCACGGGCTTATATTAAAAACTATTAGTTGATGAAAATTTTAGGTTGTACGCTTGGAGGCGTGATTTCACATGATAATAAATTTTAGCAAATGACCGTATTATCACAAATTTACAATAGCTCACATATTTCTTTGTTTCTCTTATCACATGGTAGAGAACTCAAACTGAAGGGATAACTTGAAAAGTTTGTTAGAGAAAAAAGAGATGGCCAAATGCAAACAATTGTTTCCATATAGAGACTAATTTGTGTGAAACAAATAGTACTTCTGATAATATCATATAAGATAGATGGATTGATGGATTTGACAGGGCGTAATGCATTTTTTGTTGACCATGGTTTAACGTGCATGTGTGAGTTAACCAACGAAGCCATCAAGTTCTTTTGGATAACTTTCTTCATCACAGTTAATCCCTTTCACAACCAATTGGTGGTTTGCCCGTCCTCGGCTTCAAAAACATTCTTTTTAAAAGCATCAATATGCCCTCCGATATGTATTAAGCAAGGACCATGTGTACCCGCCGCACATTGGCACACTCATACTCATGACCATTATATTGACATTGCTCTTGGTGTGATGTGGTTAAGAGATCATAAAAAATAAATTGATGGAGAATTGCCGAGATTAAGAAAAAATCAGGGTATTAGTTTCTAACACTTTTTTAATCTAATGGTTCACTGTAGTAGTTACATTCTATGGTGCAGGAGGCGTCAAATCTGATGCATAAGGCGCTGATAATTCGTTGGAGTTGATCCTAAGTGTTATAACTTGATCATATGGATGGTTCATTTATTTTAAATCAACGTGATAATTTCTACTCCCTCCATTCCATATTAGATGACTTCCATTTGTACAAAAGTGGATGTACCTAGACTTGTAACATGTCTAGATACATCCACTTTTATACAAAGTGAAGTCATCTAATTTGGAACGGAGGGAGTAGGTGTGAAAGTTTGGGGATAATCATAAGATATGTCATATTAAAAGAATCTGCATTGTGAGATAGAAATGTTACGCACATCTAAAATGGAACAGTTAAAGCTACTGAAAAACTAACCTTCTCAAATGAAATATGCAGTCGAATTGGTAATTGTTGAGTTCCTCCTTGCCTCTCCATGCTTGCATATTGCGCACGTACACCGGTACAAATGCTAATTAGTTCAAATAAACATAGGTGCTATTTCGGAGTGAAAGAACATAATTATCTTAGGTACAATAGCAGACAAACATTTCCTCTGATACATAGTACTCCCCATGGTTTTTGAGTCGATGAGTCGACGAGTCGTTTAGGGGTAACGACTCTCGACTAGTCTTGACTAGTCGAGACTCAAGTCGAGACTCATCTTAACTGTATATAACACTAGAAAGCTATAGAACCATGGGCAAAAGAGGAAGGACTTGGACACTTGACTAGTTTTATATACTTATTAATAGTCTAAAATACAAACCTGGGCATCTCCATATAGTGTCCAAGTCCTTACTCTTTTGGCTCGGGGGGAAACTTGGTCGATCTAGGTTTCACGGGAGCTAGGCAAGGGATATTGGAAAAAGATGACAGGTGGGGCCAACTTTAAGTCGTTGGTCGACTCAAAAACCTGGACTAGTCGAGACTAGTCGATTGAGTCGCTCGACTCAACCAATTAGTCGAGTCGAGAACCCGAGTCGGACTTCACTTTGAGACTCATCGACTAGTCGTCGACTAGTCGCGACTAGTCGCTCGACTCAAAAACCATGGTACTCCCTCCATCCCAAAATAAGTGTATTAGACTTGCCCAAAAGTAGATGTATCTAGACATGAAACTTTCTAGATATATCCATTCTTGGGCAAATCTAAGACACTTATTTTGGAACGGAGTAAGTAGCACATTATTATAATTGTCTTTCCAAAATTGCTGCAAAAGAATACATGAAAATCAACTGAATAACTATTTGATAATATTAGGAACATCACAACGTATTGTTTAGTTAATAATGTAAAAGCTATACTGTATGTGCTTTTGGCATATGCATCTGCCACCATAAATCATTATAAGTACTACGTAAAGAATTAATTGCTCAGTGTAACAAATTAGCCTTGAAAATGGGATAAAACCAAGCCTGAACATGCAGACATGCATGCAACGATGTGCAAAAGAAATAACCGCATGATCAAGCCGGCCAGACTCCTAGCTTTGCCTGCAGTTTAATCAACCGAGATTTTCGATGGGTCGAGGCAGTTGGGTGACGCTGCTACCGCCCGCATGGATCTGATTAGAAAATAGGAGGAAATAAAGATCAGTGCATAATGGAGACTACAGTCATGCAATCGGATCCTAGTGTGTAGAGGAGGTTCATCACGCCGGACGTGATGACGGGCTGCTAGAAATCAGCCCGCTATGCTATGAGAAGCTAGTAGAGAACGTCTGAACGTGGGGACGCCGTGAGAAATCTCGCCGCCATGAGATTTGGCGAGACGATGATTGGATTGGATGCAATATTTTTCTTCCGTTTTTACGGAAGGAGACCGGGAGACGCACCCATGCATGCGGTGGAGGAAGTACCTACTTAATCAAAGGGCTAATTTTTTTTTGCGGGGAAAATCAAAGGGCTAATTAATATGGAGAATACAGGATTCGAACTCATCACCAACAGATCGTGCGTGCGTGACGTGTCCGGCAACAGCTTAAATCCGACGGCTTGAGACAAATTAACTTTGGGTCGTATGGATAAAAATTATTAATATCTAAGATTAACGTGGAGCCTCGTACGGTGCCTCCAATTAGTAAATATAAGATATCAAGGAAAAAGTTACAATTGTAGTTACAGAGATGAATTTGGCGATTTAGATGGGCAACTGGACGGGTCCATATGGACAAAACTAGGTAGGTGCTCTACATCGCTATCCGAGGCGGACCAAAAGTGAGCCGAGTGGCGGCCTAGGCCCCACTTAAATTTCTCAATTCCAATAGAATTCTAAAGGAAAAAATCTTGATTTATTTGAGAGTGTTCCCTGTTAAACTTGGTGCCCAAATTGATTTTTCCCCCTATGCTCGCCCTGTCTTTTCGGCTTATGTTAGTTTGAAGGTTTTTTGCTTGATCTTAAAAAATTAGTAAAGTCCCAGTCCTTCTTTTACGCATGCGGTAAGGCAATGGCTTGCTTTCTTCCAAGTAGGTGTCCTCTTTGCATACGAATGGAACTCAGCGTACAAGTGGAACTTGTTGTTTCCGTCCTTGTCGTCCAAGGAGTTCATTTGAAATCGGGGGGTATATTCCATGCGGACTTGGTGTAATCAAGGTGGAATTCCATGACATGCTACACCTAGGCATGTACTCCCTCCGTTGTAAATTAATTGACTTCTATTTGTTCACATGTGGATGTATCTAGACGTGTAACCAAATGTGGAAAAATGGAAGTCAATTAATTCAGAACGGAGGGAGTACGTACAACCCGTACACGATATATACAGTACGTACAATGATACGGTAGTACAATTAACTATCATCAAGCCATCAGTATGTGCAATGTATTGAGCATGTGTAATAAAGTCGTGGTAGAAAAAATAGTGAGGGCGACTGATCACCTTCGATTCAGTTTCAGATGTAGTAATATCTCTTATTCTCTCTGTAGTCCTGGGAATTACCGAATCCAGTAAGTCATTATGCTTGAAATGGTTATTTCTCATAGCACGGACCTCTCCTCCTCCTTTCCCCATCTACAGTGAAAGCAGGCGATTTTTGGGCTCTCCCCGTGCGACCAGCTCGCCGCCGGCGATTCCGTTCGATTCCTCGGCCTCCGCGGCCGCTCCGGCGGCGGGAGGACGGGGAATCGACGGATCCGGTGTGTACATAGCCTAGGTGTGCGTGGGGTGCTTGCCGGCGGCGCTGTGGAGGTGGCGGCGTGGCCGGAGAGGCTTTTGTCGGCGGCGGTCCTCTCCTCTGCTCTGGGTGCTCCGGTGGAGGCCCTTGGCGGAGCCGCCGTCTCCTGCGCGCCTGCGGCTTCTCGGAGTCGCAGCGTGCGTCCCCTCGATCCAGCGTCCGTGATGGCGGTGCTGGATCTTGTCTGGGGGGTCCTTCGTCCTTCGATTCGGCGTTTGGTGGTGCTTTTGCTGAAGATCCGTGGGAGTTTGCAGGCGGGAAGCTCTTCTTCGCCGGCGATCTCGGTGGGTGCTGTGGAAGATGGATGGCGTCTTCGTGTTCGTCCCCGGCGTGAGACGGCGAGGGCGAGCTGGCGGCTCGGAGCTGATGTCCGTTCAACGGCAAGATGCTGGCGCCTGCGTTAGTTGGATTCTGCGGCGTCTCAACAAGGTTGTTCGGGCCGGTGGCTCTGGTGCGAGGTGAGCTTGCTTCCGTCCTTCCCGGCGGCGTGCTGCTGGTGTTCGTCGGAGGTTTGCAGCTTGGTGGTGCCGATTTCGGCGTGTGTGGTGTGTTTCTTGCCTCTGTTCGTGTGGGTGCGTTTGTTCTTCTGATCATTTGTACACGAACTCCCTTCGGAAAAAAAATGGTTATTTCTCCAATTCTTTGTTAGAACGTTTTATTTCGGTTTCCCGGAGGACAATAAAGTAATTGCATTGGTTATCAATATAAAAAATAGGCTTAAGGCAGATGTTCCACTTGCAGCTATACAAACACATAGTGATTCATATAATAAATAATAAGAAAAAGAATGATGATAATTTATACATGTTACTCGTGAAAAAATGCAAGTGGGCGACGTCCAAATGATAATTGTCCAAGCTTGGCCCATTCCGTCCGGCAGGATTGCCTGCAAGTATTAGGTTCTCACCGGACAAATGCATTAGGGCTCGTACAACACGGGCAGTAAGAGCATATCCACTCGTACCGCCCAAATGGCCACCCAAAGCGTGTCCGGGCGGACGTTTTGGGGCGTGTCCGGATAGACAAACTAGTATAGGGTCAGCATATTCCCACTCGCGCCGCCTGACAGCGTGTCCGGACGGACGTTTTTTTTTTGGCTCTAGCATTTCTACAAACAGTTGCCATGCGTGTCCTCCCCGTCCAGCCTCGGCCATGGATGACATGCTCGTGGCTTGGGAGCGCCGGAGAGAAGGGCTGCGTCGCAGGCCGCGTGCCGCGGCCATCTGCGCGCTCGCCAGGCAGACCGGAGAGCGTCGAACGGCGGCACCATCGCCGTCGGTGCTTGAGACAGACGAGGATGTGGGGCTCGGGCGGGCGCGACGCGACGTCGGTGATGTTGAGCGTGGCCTCCTGGCTGTCGGGGCTCGACGGCGAGGACCATGGGTACTCGTCCGGGTCGGACAAGACTCGCTGGGGCAAGGTGACGCGCGGCGGCGCGGCGAGCGCGAGGCGAGGTCGGCGCCCAGCGGGAGGTCGTCGGCCCCGGCGTCCGTGCCCGGGTTGCCTCGGCCTCTGCCGGCAACTGGCGTCGCTGGGCGAGGTCGTGGTCGACGCGGGCAGCAGGAGCGAAGGAGAGGCGCAACCCGTGGGGCTCCGTCGTGCTCCGCTGCCCATGCCCCTAGCTGTGTAGCGCGCCGGCGACCATGAGCTCGAGCAGGCATGCGGGCTCGCCGCGGTCGCCTTGGAGGACGGCGTGGTGCGACGAGCCGCGCGCGCCTCACCTCGTCGTGCTCCTTCCCGGCGTCGGAGTGGCGCGCCAACTCGGCGGGGTTGTCATGGAGGCCACGTTGGTCAGCACGGAGCGGTGGGCGGCGAAGATGCTGGGCGTCCAGCTGCTGGTACCGACGGTAGGTAGGAAAAGTGGAGAGGATAGAGGATAGAGAGGAGAGGGGGGAAAAGGAGAGAGTACGTGTAGGCTCGTGAGTGGGTCGCGCGGACGAAAGTTTCTGTCCGGGGCCGCCCAAGGACTCCCCAAGCAAGGGGCTTGTTGTGGCGCTGCCAGACAGAAAAGTGGGCGCTTCCGGACGAATTTTGCTTTTGGCCTCCCTGAGTGGGAGCTGTTGAACACTTTGTATACCGTATAATACGGGTATGGTGTAGTACACCAACCCGTATTATACCCCTATGTACTGCCACGGTAGAGGCTCTTTCTACCCTATATAACATGCACCGATCACCTCGGAAAGGTATGATCATTTCTGCCAAACCCTAAACATCGATATGGTATCAGAGCGACTCTTCCACGACCTAGCTGCCACGAACTAAACCGCCGCCGCCGCCGCTGATCTAGCCGCCGCCGCAGCCAAAACCACGCCTTGCCGCCGCCGCACCTTGTCTGCCGCCGCCGCTTACAAAAAAGATACACCCTGCCGCTGCCGCCGCTCTCCTAGCCGCCACAGCCGCCATACAACAACCTATAAACCACAAAACACATCATGCCGCCGCCGCTCTCCTAGCCGCCGCCGCCGCCACCACACAAGCTACAAGACCAAAAACCTAAAACCTCCAGCCGCCGCCGCCACCATGAGTTCTTCGAGCTCCTCCTTGGCCGCCGCCCTGGGCACGCCTCCGTCTCAACAGCTCACCCGGGGGAACTTCCTCCTGTGGAAAGCTCTCATGCTCCCTGCCTTTCGTGGAGCCAATGTCATGGGGATCCTTGACGGCTCTGACCGCGCCCCTGCCAAGATGATCGAGGTTGAAGACAGCGAGAAGAAGAAAACAAGTGTAGAGAACCCCGCCTACCTCGCCTGGATTGCTCGAGATCAACAAGTGCTCCGGTTCTTCCTGAACGCCCCCGACATCCTCTCGCATGTCCTTGGGATGGAGTCCACTGCCGAGGTGTGGGCAACCATCAACAGCATGTTCTCCTCCGCCTCGCGCTCGAAGGTGCAGTGTATCCGGTCTCTCCTCAACGACACCAAGAAGCTAAACATGACAGCCGATCAGTACTTCCTGAAGATGAAGGGCCTCGCCTCCGAGCTCGCGGCCGCCGGGAAACCCTTGAAGATGATGAACTGATTGGCTATCTCCTCCATGGTCTTGACGGATCGTACAACTCCCTTGTTGCTACTGTCAATGGGAACTCGGGTACAACCCTTGATGATCTTTTCGGTCAATTGTCTTCTTTTGATATGCGTAATGAGATGCTAGGTGACACCACCGACGGCTCCTTCACTTCTTCGGCCAACGCTGCTCAGCGTGGCCATGACGCCAACCATCCTCGCACTGATGATCGAAGCCGCTCCCTAGATCGCGGTGACCGCGGCCCTTGCGGTGACTTTGGCGATCGCGGGTCACGTGGTGACCGCTGGGGTCGCCGCGATGGAGGAGGACAAGACCACAGCCGCGGCTATGATGACAGGCACGATGGTCGCCGAGATGACAGGCGTGATGGGCGCCGCAACGATGACAGGCGTGACGGACGCCGCAATGGTGGTGGACATGGACAATGCCGTGGTCGGCGTGATCGGGTGGATCGCGCTCCGACCCCCTTTGTTGATGTGACTTGCCAGATTTATAAGATCCATGGACACCCTGGACCTGACTGTTGGTGGCGTTATCAGAATGATGGGTCGGACAGCGATGGTGAGCAAGATGACAAGGCCGCGAACATGGCGTCCTATGGTGTGGATACCAACTGGTACTCCGACACGGGAGCCACAGATCACATCACTGGCGAGCTGAAGAAACTCTCTACTCATGAGAAGTATAAGGGACATGAACGCGTCCACACGGCCGATGGAAAAGGTATGGTTATAAGTCATATTGGTCATTCAACGTTGTGCACCCCACATGCTTCTTTACATCTCAATAATATTCTTCATGTGCCTAGTGCTTCCAAGAATCTTTTATCTATACACAAACTTACCCTTGACAACAATGTATTTCTTGAATTTCACCCGTTCTTCTTTTTGATCAAGGATCAGGCCACAAGGAGAATTTTGTTTAAGGGTTCGTGTCATGGTGGGCTCTATCCCCTAGTGCCTATCTCTACGGGGACGCCGTCCAAGCATTCTTTTATCACAGTAAAGCCTTCATCATCTACATGGCACCGTCGTTTAGGACATCCCTCTTCGTTTGTGGTGCAACAAGTTCTTAGGAAGCATAAGTTATCTTATACCCCAGAAATAAATCCTTACATATGTGATTCTTGCCAACTAGCAAAAAGCCACCAATTGTCGTATCCTGTGTCCACTAGTGTTTCCACTGTTCCTTTGGAACAAGTGTTTTCTGATGTATGGGGTCCTGCTATAGCCTCTGTTGGCAAGCACACTTATTATGTAAGCTTCATCGATGATTTCAGTAAATTTACTTGGATTTATCTTCTCAAGAAAAGATCTGATGTTTATCAAGTTTTTCTTAACTTCCAGCAACTTGTTGAGCGAAAGTTTGATAGGAAAATTATAACTATACAACCTGATTGGGGTGGTGAATATGAAATACTTAACAGTTTCTTTCAAAAAATTGGTATTACTCATCATGTATCATGCCCTCATGCACATCAGCAAAATGGATCAGCTGAGCGCAAACACCGTCACATTGTTGAGGTGGGGCTTGCCTTGCTCGCTAACGCCTCCATGCCCAGTTCTGGGATGAAGCATTCCTTACAGCAACTTTTCTCATAAACTTGCTCCCTAGCAAAGTCATAAATTCTAAAACACCTATTGAACACCTTCTACACACTCCACCAAATGATGACTCTCTAGGTGTTTTTTGTTGTGCTTGCTGGCCCAATCTTCGTCCCTATAACAAGCGCAAACTTGCTTTTCGCTCTACACGTTGTGTCATCCTAGGATATAGTCCTCGTCATAAGGGAGTTAAGTGTCTTGATGTTTCTACAGGCCGTGTTTACATATCTAGAGATGTTGTCTTCGATGAAAACGTTTTTCTTTTTGCATCCTTGCATCCTAATGCTGGCAAACGTCTCCGTCAAGATATACTTCTACTTCCAAAACCATCTAATGTTGGGGATGCACACGATGATGATCATATGCCTTTGCCTGTTGTACCTCTCACAAATGTTGGTCAGGTTCAGGACGGTTCAGCAGAAGAAAATCTTGTCCAAATTGATGAAGAAACGGCTCCAAACGGTGAAGAAAATGAAGCTCCAAACAGCTCGGAAGAAGACGAAGATGGCACGGATTCGCATGCAGATTCTGTATCTGCCTCGGATCACGAAGACACCGATCCCTGTGCTGATTCATACCCGGGTCCCGAAGCTGATTCTCCCGCTGCGTCCAGCGACAGCGACCGTGGCGATGTGTCGTCGTCTGGTTCGCCGCATGCCTCCGCGTCGCCATCATTGCCGGGCGGGACCCCCGACAGCTCCTTGTCCGCGTCTGCCGACAGCGCTGGCGTGGGGGGAAATGACAACAACCACTCCTCCGACATGTCGCCGGCTCATTCGCCGCACGCGTCCACTGGCTCCTCTGCTGATTATGTGGCTGAGGGATCTTCTGCGCCTGGCTCTGGTGTGGCTGGTGCTGATGCTATTGAAAATGCTGCGCCGCGCACATGTCTACAGAAAGGTATTCGGCAACCCAGGTCATACAAAGATGGTACAATCACATATGGGAGACAAGCTAATATTTATAAGGAAGCAAATTATATTCGTTATGGCATGCTACATCCACAGGAGAACCACGATCTCTGAATGAGGCACTGGAAAATTCAAAATGGAGAGAAGCAATGGAAGAAGAATATGGTGCACTTCTTCAGAACAAGACCTGGCATCTTGTTCCACCAAGTAAAAGCAGAAACCTGATTGACTGTAATTGGGTCTATCGTATTAAGAGGCATGCAGATGGCACAATTGACAGGTATAAAGCACGGTTAGTTGCGAAAGGTTTTAAACAAAGATATGGCAGAGACTATGAAGATACTTTTAGTCCTGTTGTTAAAGCTGTAACTATTCGCATAGTTCTAGCAATTTCAGTTTCTCGAGGATGGAATCTACGGCAACTAGATGTCAAGAACGTGTTTTTACATGGAGTTCTGGAAGAGGAAGTATACATGAAGCAGCCCCCAGGTTTTGAAGATCCTAATGTTCCTCATTACATTTGTAGACTTGACAAAGCCTTATATGGTTTAAAGCAAGCTCCGAGAGCTTGGCATTCTCGGCTGAGTTCAAGGTTGCTGGTCTTGGCTTTACTCCATCAAAGGCAAAGACTTCATTATTCCTCTACCAAAAGTCAGGTATAACTATGTTTGTCCTGATCTATGTTGATGACATTATAGTTGCAAGCTCTTCAAATGATGCTACATCCATTCTGCTTCAAGAACTCAATAAACACTTTGCTATCAAGGACCTTGGTGATTTGCATTTCTTTTTGGGTATTGAACTTAAGAAAGTTAGGGATGGATTGATGTTGACCCAAGAAAAATATGCCATGGATTTGTTAGCCCGAGTTGGTATGTTAAATTGCAAAGCTTCCCCCACGCCATTGTCTTCCACTGAACAGTTATCTATTCATGATGGTACACCTCTTGGTCCTGAAGACAATACGCAGTATAGAAGCATTGTTGGTGCTCTTCAATATTTGACACTCATACTGTGGGGACCCCGGACTAGCCGTCCGAAATACCCGATTATGCTTAACACAACGATCCCGTGATCAGTCTGTCGTTGCACATAATCCGAACTGAATACCAAAGTTTACATCCATTACAGTACCGAATTAGAGTCTTACATAAATGGTCATTTAGACCAAGTCTTTCATAGGTGCCTTCATGGGCCAAACCAAAATAATCAGCGGAAGCGACGGCGTAGTAGACCTCAAATTCTAACCACGACCCGACAGGCAGCTGACTTATGGAGATCCCTAGTTCGCGTAGAAGTCGTCATACTCCTCCTCGGCGTAGTGCTCCTCGAAGTCTGGCTAAGACAATAGCCAGGGATGAAACCAATATGAGTACATTTGATTGTACTCGCAAACTACCCCAACATGAGTATTCACTAGTTTTAATTTAATTTCATACTTTTATTTATTTAAAACATCTCTATATCTTTATTGAAAAAGGTAAGAAGAATTTTATAACTATCTTTGAATAAAATCACTATTTTATCTGTTTCTCCAAAACTCCTCCTTTTTCTGACCATAGTTCGTCATGGTCCACTTGTCTCCAACAACCTCATACCGATCCGTTGGCATAGGTGTATGGAACATTCTCCACTTCATTTTTCTTTTAAAACTCAACTCTTTTCAAAACTTGCACATGGTCTTAGGACAGCCTTCCAACTGTCCATATCCGAGGACTCGGCTATTCGAATAGTTTTACACTCTGCAGAGGTAGCACGCTTTTCCACATCCATCCGATAACTCATCGTGTCAGCCACGTCCCGCCATACAAGGTGTATGCGAAGTTGAGTCACCGACCCTAGCCTGTCCTTTGCTTATGCTAGTATAGGACCCTGCCCTTATGACACTTTCCATCACACTTAACCCAGCCCGTCGGAATCTAAGTGTGAGGACTCATAGTTTTTCCCGGCGACCACATGGTGAAGTCTTCAATCCTCCTCTTTATCTTTCCATAGAGTTTGAGCGAGGACCCAGGTCAGGGGTAGGTCACCAAACCATCCCCTCAGGTATAACGGAGTCATCTCCGTCGATGAGGCATCCCATACTAATATGAGCAAATTATATGACTAAGCCCTTTTTCCATATGTGGGTAAATGTGGTCGCACAGGTTAAGATTGGTCGTCATAGTACTAGGACACACTGTGCATTTTTCATAAACATCACCATTCTCCATTTCTCCATTTCAACACCGACATCTTGGCATTCCATAACCACACAAGTATTTTCAAAGGAGTTTTGAATAAACAATATTTATTTTTCCCATCCTATAATTTTCTATCCACTATCTTATACTTCTACATAGGGTGGCAAAATAATTTCCATATACTTTTTGAAAAGGTTTTAGAAAATCTTTGCCTTAAGAGTAAATCATGTTATCAAAGTAGATGCATATATTTGGGTTGCAAGCTCAGAGGGTAGCTTGCCTTGCTCGACAAAGTGACCTTGGTCTTGATCTTCAGGTTCAACAAATTCCCCTTCCTCGATAAATCCGACAGCGTTCTCGTCTAATTAACAAACAGGCAAATACAAACAATCACTAATCTACTCAATCAACATCACAACATTACAATCTTAAATGCTATAAATAGCCACTGCATACATCAAACAACACACTTTGGTTTCAAATTAATTGAATTAAACATTATTTATTTATGTCTTAAATATGGCAGAAACTTGTTGAACATGTTTAATTACACAACTTGAGTTCTGTTGGTCACAAAAATACAAACTAAATTTCTACAGAAAGCTACTGATGTGTAGAAGACAACAAAATTTAGTTTGGATTAATTGGAGTTACCAAACTCCCTACATAATTGTTTTAATCCAGTACCTTAATACTCAAGTTTTAGCTACCAATTATGTTCTGTTGATCCTAAAATTAAATCCTTTTAGGGGTGACTAACCATGACTAAATGTGATCCAACAAAATTGGTCCTACTTCATTTGGGTTAAACATTAAACATCTTTAATTGTTTTAGTGCAGAAGGGTTTTCTAACTTCAACTTTACACTAAACAATTAATATTGCTTAATTAATTCTACCAAAATTAGGGAAGCTAATAGATCACAGTACCAAGCTAAGAAAATTGGTTTGGAATTATTTGGCTTAATAGAGTATCAGAAACAAACAAGTTTAGATTTTAAACCTTCTGTGGCATTTTTTATAATACATTTTTATTATTTATCTAAATGAAATGAAACCACTTGGGTTGATTAAACAATTCCATAAGATTTCCATAACATTTGGATTTGATTTATTTGGATTTATAAACCTCAAGATATTGAATTTTAAAGTTGATGCCAGTACCAAATTCTTCTAAAGATTTAAATTAGAAAAGTTAACTATTCTGGATAATGTTGAAGAACCTAACGAGTGGTATCCACTCGTCAGTGACTCAACTTAAACGGTGCGCGCGCGCTAAATTGTTTAAAAATCTGACAGGGGGTCCCACTGGTCAGTGATACATCTAAACGAAGCGTTACGCTGCCGTGGATCAAGGATCCAATGGCTCACGTTTCATCGCATCGGCGACGACCTAAACTGGGCGACGCCGTGGCTCCGGCGACGGCGAGGTGGTCGGAGGCTCACCTAGGGTGGCTTGGGGGTGGCGGAGATGATGCAGATCGACGGCGGAGGCTCGGGGAAGCTTCTGGGAGGACTTGCACTTGCTGGGGAGGCTTCTGGCATCAGCGACGAGCAGCTCCTCCTCCGCGGCCGTGTACGAACTCCGGTGAGCTTCCTGCGTCGCTCCTGGGCACGAAGCAAGGGGAAAAAGGGGCGGGTGAGTGCGGTGTTTAATGGAGATGAGCGTGCGGGCCAGAGAAGAGAGAAAGAGAGAGCAGCACGGCGTGGCCGTGGTCATCTCCTACCTCGGGCACGGCCGAGCTTGGAGAAGAACACGGGCAACAGCAGCGGCTCCGCCCTCCTGGCGGTGCATGAGAGGTGGTGGAGAGCAAGGGAGGGGCAGTGGTGGAGTGTGGAGGGAGTGAGAGCTCGGGTGCTCTATTTAACCACCGAGCTCGGTCCATGGTGGCCTGGGTGCAGGGGAGGTCCAGAGGGCGGGAGAGCTCGGCATAGGGGTGATACGTCTCCAACGTATCCATAATTTCTGCTGTTCCATGCTTATATTATACCATTTGCTACATGTTTTGTATACACTTCGTATCACTTTTATGCATTTTCTGGGACTAACCTATTAACAAGATGCCACAGTGCCAGTTCCCTGTTTTCTGCTGTTTTTGGTTTCAGAAAGTTACTTCTGGAAATATTCTCGGAATTGCACGGAACAAAAGCCCAGGTCCCTATTTTTCCAGCACGTACACGGAGTCCGAAGGAGACACGAAGGGGAGCCACGAGGTGGCCAAACCACCTGGCGGCGCGGCCCCCCCTCCAACCGCGCTGCCACGTGGGTTGGGCCCCTCGGGGGTCCGCCGACATCGCCCCTTCGCCTATTTAATCCCCGAGTCGTGAAAACCCTAAGGCACCGAGCCTTTCATCCAGAATATTTATGCTAGATAGTTGGGTTCAATCTCTATTTAACCTGGGACAGTGACAGAAAGTTCTAAGATTGTAGATGTGTTGTTGCCACTAGGGGTAAAACAGCAATACTTTGTTCAAGGATGAATGTATTGTTTACATTATGCACAATACTTAATGCAATTGTCTGTTGCTTGCAACTTAATACTGGAAGGGGTACGGATGTTAACCTGAAGGTGGACTATTTAGGCATAGATGCATGCTGGATAGCGGTCTATGTACTTTGTCGTAATGCCCAAATGAATCTCATAGTAGACACCATAGCTCACACATGCATGTTATATGCACTTATCAATTGTCAATTGCCCAGCTGTAATTTGTTTACCCAGCATGTTAGTTATCTTATTGGAGAGACACCACTAGTGAACTGTGGACCCCGGTCCATTCTTTTACATCTGAAATACAACCTACTGCAATCATTGTTCTCTTTCATTCTCTGCAAACAAACATCATTTTCCACTCGATACGTTTAACCCTTTGTTTTCAGCAAGCCGGTGAGATTGACAACCTCACTGTTAAGTTGGGACAAAGTAGTTTGATTGTGTTGTGCAGGTTCCAGTCCACTTTGCACCAGCACTTTTTCTGGCGCCGTTGACACCTTCAATCAACCTTGATCTCCTACTGGTTCGATAACCTTGGTTTCATACTGAGGGAAAACTTGCTGCTGCGCTCATCATACCTTCCTCTTGGGGTTCCCAACTGACGTGTGATTTACACGCAACAAGCAACCTTTTTCTGGCGCCGTTGCCGGGGAGGTCAAGTTGGTTCTGCAAGGGGAGTCTCTCACACCCAATCATTTTACTTTGTTATTTGTCTTGCTTAGTTTATTTTTATTTAGTCTTGTTTGCTCTCTTTATCAAAAACACAAAAAAAATTAGTTACTTGTTATTTTTGTTATTTCGGTTTGCTTTTGTTTTTCAAAATGAATGCTCCTGAAGTTGAAGTTCGTTCTTTTAAGCAACAAGGTGGAGAAAATTTGAAAGATGCTTGGTATAGAATTAGCGATGCTCATCGTAGATGTACTAAGAAACACTCTACCACTATCCTCCTTGGGAACTTTTATGTTGGTATCTCTAGTTGGTATAGGTATGTTCTAGACACTCTTACAAGTGGAAACTTTTTGGGCACTCCTGCTTCAGAAGCCTGTAATATTATTGAAAGTTTGGTAGGAACACCACCCACTAAAGACATTAAAATTGAGATCACCTTGGAGGATGTTATAAACAAGTTAGACTCTATGGAGAATTTTTTTTCCAAACCTTCTTGATTGTAATCACTGTTCTAGGGGATAGTAATGTCCATGATATCAAAATTATAGAATTGATGAGTTAGAGGAAGCTATTGAAACCTTAAGTTCAACCTTTACTTCTCTTAAGTCTAAAAAGGAGAAAGTTTATGTGGGTAGAGAGCAAAAGTTTATGTATGTTCCTAAAGTGCCAAAACCAAAGACTCATTATGAGCTTAAAATTGATAAAACTTTTAGTACGGTTAAAGGTAATGAAACACCTCCAGGAACATCTAAGATACCCATTGTTACAAGCTGTGTGTTGGAAGAAGCTTTTGATGATTTGAATGATTTGCCACTTGACAACACTTGATTTTCACTTTCTGCGCCTAGCTGAAAGGCGTTAAAGAAAAGCGCTTATGGGAGACAACCCATCGTTTTTATTTGCTGTTATTTTTGTTTTCTTTGAGTCAAGGAGTTTTGTTACTTCTGTAGCAACTCCTTTGTATCTTTATTTTATCGCAATGTTGTGCCAAGTAAAGTTCTATATTGAAAGTTGATGCAAGATTTGGATTTCTGCGCAGTGACAGATTTTTAGCTGTCACGGATTTGAGCTTATCTCCCTGTAGAAAATTCAAAAAATTCTGAAAAAATCACGCATATTCCTGAGATATGTACGCAACTTTCATTTTAGGCCAGATCCATCTGAGCAACTTAAGTGCCTCGAAAAAATTCGTCATTCCAGACTGTTCTGTTTTTGACAGATTCTGCCTTTTGTTTTGCATTCGCTCTTTTACTGTGTTTGTGTGGATTTCTTTGCTCCACAAAGCATTGGTGGCTGTAGCTAATGTCCAGAAGCTTTGGGATTGATTGTATCATTACAGAATATGAGAATTTTTGATTATGCACTAACCCTCTAATGAGAACTGTCTTGAGTTTGGTGTGAAGGAAGTTTTCAAGGATCAAGCGAGAAGGGTGATATTATGTGATCAAGAAGAGTGAAAAGCCTAAGCTTGGGGATGCCCCCGTGGTTCATCCCAACCATATTCAGAGAGACTCAAGCGTCTAAGCTTGGGGATGCCCAAGGCATCCCCTTCTTCATCAACAAACTTATCAGGTCATCTCTAGTGAAACTATATTTTAATTCTTTCACATCTTATGCGCTTTACTTGGAGCGTCTGTGTGTTTTTATTTTTGTTTTTGTTTGAATAAATTCGGATCCTAGCAATCCTTGTGTGGGAGAGAGACACGCTCCGCTTTTTCATGTGAATACTCATGTTCTTCACTTATATTTGTTGAGTATTCTTAACTAGCTACTGCAGTGCTTTTAGCTCCTGTTTTTCATGCATCTCTTCGAGCTGTTAGCACTTGTTTATAAATACTCTCTTGCTGCATTATATTATCATTTGGAGAGTTTATGTTTAAATAAATTGATTGGTGTTTGTTTGGAAGAAAGAAAATGCTACATGTAGTAGTTGGTATTGGAAAAGACATATGCATTCTTGTAGATCATTGTCTTGTTTGATTTGACTTTGCAATTGTTTTGAGCTCTCAAGTAGATCATGTTTAAGCTCTTGCATCATGTAGTTAAAGCCTAGTAGTGGAGAACTACCGTAGAGCTTGTTGAGACTTGGGATGCATATTTGTTCTCTCTAAGGTCTAGATATTTTCTGGTAAAATGTTTGAGCAACAAGGAAGACAGTGTAGAGTCTTATAATACTTGCAATATGTTTTTATGTGATTCTTGCTGTACCGGTTTATACTTGTGTTTGCTTCAAACAACCTTGCTAGCCTAAACTCTGTACTGAGAGGGAATGCTTCTCGTGCATCCAAAACTTGAGCCAAAACCCATGCCATTTGTGTCCACCATACCTACCTACTATGTGGTATTTCCTGCCATTCCAAGTAAATATTTCATGTGCTACCTTTAAACTATTCAAAACTTTATTACTCCTTATTTGTGTCAATGTTTTATAGCTCATGAGGAAGTATGTGGTGTTTTATCTTTCAATCTTGTCATTTACTTCTGACAGACTTTCACCAATGGACTAGTGGCATATACATCCGCTTATCCAATAATTTGCAAAAAGAGCTGGCAACGGGGTGCCCAGCCCCAATTAATTACAACTTTCATTAATAATTCTCTTCACATGTTTTGCCCTGATTTATCAGTAAGCAACTTAATTTTGCAAATAGACACTCCTCCATGGTATGTGAATGTTGGAAGGCACCCGAGGATTCGGTTAGCCATGGCTTGTGTAAGCAAAAGGTTGGGAGGAGTGTCATCTATAAAGAAACTAAAATACATGTGTAAACAAAAGAGAAGAGGGATGATCTACCTTGCTGGTAGAGATAACGTCCTTCATGGGAGCCGCTCTTGAAAGTCTGGTTGACAAGGGGGTTAGAGTGCCCACTACCATTCGTTGACAACAACAAACACCTCTCAAATACTTATTTTGTGCTCTCTATATGCTTTCGAAAACTTAAAAAGCTCTAGCACATGATTTAATCCCTGCTTCCCTCTGCGAAGGGCCTATCTTTTACTTTATGTTGAGTCAGTTTACCTACTCCTTTCTATCTTAGAAGCAAACACTTGTGTCAACTTTGTGTGCATTGATTCTTACATGTTTACTTATTGCACTTGTTATATTGCTTTATGTTGACAACTATCCATGAGATATACATGTTACAAGTTGAAAGCAATGCTGAAACTTAATCATCCTTTGTGTTGCTTCAATGCCTTTTACTTTGAATCTATTGCTTTATGAGTTACCTCTTATGCAAAACTTTTTGATGCTTGTCTTGAAAGTACTATTCATGAAAAGTTTTTGCTTATATGATTCATTGTTTACTCTTTATCTATTTGTTAGCAAACTATAGATCATTGCTTTGAGTCACTTCATTCATGACATGAGCCTTGCAATATATTGATCAAGATTGTGTGAAAGCATGTCTCCTCAGAAATTATTTGTTGTTATCGTTTTACCTACTCGAGGACGAGTAGAACTAAGCTTGGGGATGCTTGATACGTCTCCAACGTATCCATAATTTCTGCTGTTCCATGCTTATATTATACCATTTGCTACATGTTTTATATACACTTCGTATCACTTTTATGCATTTTCTGGGACTAACCTATTAACAAGATGCCACAGTGCCAGTTCCCTGTTTTCTGCTGTTTTTGGTTTCAGAAAGTTACTTCTGGAAATATTCTCGGAATTGCACGAAACAAAAGGCCAGTCCCTATTTTTCCAGCACGTACACGGAGTCCGAAGGAGAGACGAAGGGAGCCACGAGGTGGCCAAACCACCTGGCGGCGCGGCCCACCGCGCCGCCTGTGGTTTGGGCCCCTCGGGGGTCCGCCGACATCGCCCCTTCGCCTATTTATTCCCCGAGACGTGAAAACCCTAAAACACCGAGCCTTTCATCCAGAACATATTCGCTGCCGCCGCCGTCGTCAACCCTAACTCGGGGGGTTCTGAAGCTCTTCCCGGCACCCTGCCGGAGAGGGGAATCATCACCGGAGGGCTCTACATCGCCATGCCCGCCTCCGGAGTGATGCGTGAGTAGTTCATCCTTGGACTATGGGTCCATAGCAGTAGCTAGATGGTTGTCTTCTCCACTTGTGCCATCATGTTTAGATCTTGTGAGCTGCCTATCATGATCAAGATCATCTTATTGTAATGCTACATGTTGTGTTTGCTGGGATCTGACTTATATTGATACCTATGTGGAGCTGAATATTATATTATCATGTCTATGTCATTTGTGATCTTGCATGCTCTCCGTTACTTGTTGAAGCCTTGGCCAAGTGAATACTTGTGACTCCAAGAGGGGGTATTTATGCATGATAGTTGGGTTCAACCTCTATTTAACCTGGGATAGTGACAGCAAGTTCTAAGGTTGTAGATGTGTTGTTGCCACTAGGGGTAAAACAGCAATGCTTTATTCAAGGATGAATGTATTGTTTACATTACGCACATTACTTAATGCAATTGTCTGTTGCTTGCAACTTAATACTGGAAGGGGTACGGATGTTAACCGGAAAGTGGACTATTTAGGCATAGATGCATGCTGGATAGCGGTCTATGTACTTTGTCGTAATGCCCAAATGAATCTCATAGTAGACACCACAGCTCACACATGCATGTTATATGCACTTATCAATTGTCAATTGCCCAGCTGTAATTTGTTTACCCAGCATGTTAGTTATCTTATTGGAGAGACACCACTAGTGAACTGTGGACCCCGGTCCATTCTTTTACATCTGAAATACAATCTACTGCAATCATTGTTCTCTGTTTTATGCAAACAAAATCATTTTCCATTCGATACGTTTAACCCTTTGTTTTCAGCAAGCCGGTGAGATTGACAACCTCACTGTTAAGTTGGGGCAAAGTATTTGATTGTGTTGTGCAGGTTCCAGTCCACTTCGCACCAGCACTTTTCTGGCGCCGTTGACACCTTCAATCAACCTTGATCTCCTACTGGTTCGATAACCTTGGTTTCATACTGAGGGAAAACTTGCTGCTGCGCTCATCATACCTTCCTCTTGGGGTTCCCAACTGACGTGTGATTTACACGCAACAAGCAAGGGGCGGTGCGGTGCGGCTACGGTGCTGGGGTGCAGGGAGCAAGCTTGGCTGCGTGGAGGCGAGCTGCGCTTGCTCGAGGTGGGGGACGGCCTCGGGCGCGTTTGGGCGGTGCTCGGCGTGCACGGCGTGGCGCGAACCGGTGGGTGCAGGCTCCTGCTGGGGGTTGTGCTGCGTCGAGAGGGAGCAGAGAGGTGAGGGAGAGAGGGGGCACGGCGCTGGGACTCCACGGCGTCGACACCTCCGTCGCCACAGTGGCGACCATGGCGCACGGCGCACGGGCGGCTGTCCCCTGCTCCTCCTAGTTCCCCGACCCATCCCTTCTGCTCCGGCGAGCGCGGCGAGGTGAGAGGGATGAGAGAAATCGAATGGAGCCAGGGATTCGACGAAACTCATTCGGATTCGATCGATTTGATCATCGATTTGGGGATGAACACGGGCACTGCCACCAGGTGTTCGACAGTGTCCTCACCCAAATCAAAATTTGAATTTTTGCAATTTGTTTTCATAATTTGGTTTATACACATTTAACATGATTTGTGGTGCTGTGTTGGATTTTATTTGACAAGTGCATCATAGCACATTTTGAAATTTGAATAAGATAAAGAAAGATGTTGGAATTTAAATTTAGATTTTTGAAATTAATATTTGAGAGGGAAAGTTGTGAGAATAAAAATGAGAGTGATTACCATCACTCCTCTGAATTGTGTTTGGCATAAATTTAATTTCTCTCTTGGAGAAATGGTGTGACACTTGTCACATTATTTTCTAGTTTTTAACTTTTGTTTTATTTCTTCTCTTTTCTTCAAGTTTTTAATTAGAGCAAACACATCACAAGCAACAAGAAATAATTATCACAAGCAACAATATGCAATCAACACATATAAATTAACAAAAGTTTTTGTTGGCCCATATTTTTGATATAATAATACTGATTATAATTTTGGGATGTTACACACACGTCCAGACTTGTGCTATGTTGTTAATAAAGTCTGTCAGTATCTCCATGCACCAACCACAAAACATTGGACAGCTACAAAGCACATATTGAGATATGTCCAAGATACAATAGGACTCGGTCTTACATTTACACGTTCTTCTAATACACTTTTGAGTGCTTTCTCAGATGCAGATTGGGCTAGATGCCCTGATGACAGGATATCCACTGGAGGTTTTGCAATCTTCCTTGGACCAAATCTAATTTCATGGAGTTCTCGTAAACAAGCCACAGTCTCTCGTTCTAGCACTGAGCCTGAATACAAAGTTGTAGCTAATGCCACTGCAGAATTGATATGGGTTGAAGCACTTCTTGATGAACTTGGTGTTCAGCTAAAGGAAAGACCATGTCTATGGTGTGATAATTTGGGTGCCACATACTTGTCTGCAAATCCTGTCTTCCATGCACGAACAAAGCATATTGAGATTGACTATCATTTTGTTCGAGAAAGAGTAGCAAGCAAGAACTTAGTTTATTTCTAGTAAGGACCAAGTTGCTGATGGTTTCACTAAGGCTCTTCCTGTTAGAGAGTTGAATGAGTTTAACCGTAATCTAAACCTTTGTAAACGTTTAGATTAAGGGAGGCTGTGGAACACTTTGTATACTGTATAATACGGGTATGGTGTAGTACACCAACCCGTATTATACCCCCTATGTACTGCCACGGTAGAGGCTTTTTCTACCCTATATAACATGCACCGATCACCTCGGAGAGGTATGATCGTTTCGCCAAACCCTAAACATCTATAGGAGCGACTTTTGTCCGAAAAGCTCCAAAACAGCTTTGGGCGGCCCTTTGGGCGCTCCGAGTGGAGATGCTCAAGCGCAGGCGTTATGGAATAAATCCCGACAGTTTGCATAATTCACAGACGATTCCAAGATTTGGTGAAGCGTCACAGCGAAAGGAGGCGTCAACCTCTCCAATGTTTTTTCCTGTCCACAAGGAATGGTTCGTGCCGTGCAGTCGTTAGAAAAAACAATTAGCATCTCAAACTTGCGCCTCATGTTGGACTTACGGGCTCTTACAATTAATACTTTAGGAATTTATTTATTTTGGCTATTCAAGCGCCTAGACAAGCGACCTGCAATGTACATGCCCTTAGCGTTATGTGATTTCATTGTTTATCTCTATGATCTTGATTCCAACTACTGTAGAGCTATTGTCACGGCATAGCCTTCCACCCCTCCGAGCTCATGCCTCTTCGTGTATCGATCTCGGTGTCTCAGAAGCTCATGCCTCTTCCTGTCTCGATCTCCATGTCTCTGATACCAAGCGAGACCAAAGGAACTCGAGAGAGATATAATTGATAAAGAAGTTGCACAAATGTTTAGAAATGAATTACACCTAGAATCCCATCTTCATGCGTACATGGCACTGCAAGGCTATGCATCGACATTCAGTCCAAGGGGACTATTCTAACATGGCGATCAGATCACAAATAGAAAACATTGTATTTATAATAACTTGAGGTGAATGTTTTATACTTTTACAATGTCACTTATCGCGGTGCAGTCAAAATTATAAGTAGTACGATGGCTAGTAGAGATATCTATGGTGGTGGCTACGGTGTGGCGGATGGCGGTAAGCCTTCAGTGTAATGTATGGGTGGTTGCTATTCCTACGCGGTTGTTCCCTCTCCTTATATGGCAGTGGACAAGATTAGGATTTGGGGGACGATGTTCTGTTGTGAATCAGCTTTGTGCCCTTCACAAAAGTCATGAGGGCAGCGGCGTCATGCGATACGACCGCTGGTATGATCATCTGTTGGGCGTTATTAAGGGCGCGGGTTCTTACAATTAATACTTTAGGAATTTATTTATTTTGGCTATTCAAGTGCCTAGACAAGCGACCTGCAATGTACATGCCCTTAGTGTTTTGTGATTTCATTGTTTATCTCTATGATCTTGATTCCAACTACTGTAGAGCTATTGTCACGACATAGCCTTCCACTCCTCCGAGCTCATGCCTCTTCGTGTATCGATCTCGGTGTCTCAGAAGCTCATGCCTCTTCCTGTATCGATCTCCATGTCTCAGATACCAAGCGAGACCAAAGGAACTCGAGAGAGATATAATTGATAAAGATATTGCACAAATGTTTAGAAATCAATTGCACCTGGAATCCCATCTTCATGCGTACATGGCACTGCAAGGCTACGCATCGACATTCAGTCCAAGGGGACTATTCTAACATGGCGATCAGATCACAAATAGAAAACATTGTATTTATAATAACTTGATGTGAATGTGAAAGGACAAGGATGTCGCCTAGAGGGGGGTGAATAGGCGATTTAAAACTTTTCCGGTTTAGTCTTGATAATTGCAGAATAAAACTAGGTGTTTAAATTAACAAGCCAACAAACTAAATAAACTAGGCTCACCTATGTGCACCAACAACTTATGCTAAGCAAGACAAGCAACAAGGTGATAGCAAGATGTAAAACTTCAAGCACGAAGGCTATCACAATGTAAAGTGCATAAGTAAAGAGCTCGGGTATAGAAATAACTGAGGCACGCGGAGACGACGATGTATTCCCGAGTTCCTCCCTTTTAGGAGAGTACGTCTCGCTGGAGGGGTGTGAGTTTCAAACTCAAGACGCCACAAATGGCCTCACCCTATTCTCCGATGAACCTTGCCCAAAAGCTCGGTTCACCTTCCACTATTGATTTCCTTTTGGGCAGAAATCGAGTCCCTTACAACAATCTTGAGGCACAACCCACAAAAGGATTAGGAGCTCCCAAGTGGCCACAAAAGGCCTCAACCGCCACAAAAGGCGTCTAGGGTCCAAAGACCCAAGAGTAACAAGCTCACAAACTTTCACTTCCACGAATCCTCGTGGAAAGCACAAACCGATGCACAAATGCAATGGCAAGAGCACAAGTGATCAAATCCTCCACTCTCAAATCCCACCAAAAGCAACTAATACTTGTGGGGGGAGAAGAGAGGAAGAACAAAGAAGAACTCAACAAATGGAATTCCAAGATCAAGATCTACTAGGTTCCCCTCACTTAGAGGAGGAATGGATTGGTGGAATTGTAGATCTAGATCTCCTCTCTCAAATCACTCAAAGATATGCAAGAATCATGGGAGGAATTGGGAGAGGGGCAAGGTTTCCAAGGTCAACAATGGAGGTGAGAGAGGGGGAAATTTCGTACTTTTAAGAGCTGGTCACTTTGGGGAAGAAGGGGGCCTTTTATAGGTCCCCACGAAAAAGAGCCGTCGCAGCCAGACAAAATAGGATTATCCTATTCAAGTTGGATAGGATAATCCGACTGTGGGATTATCCGATACAGATTGGATAGGATAATCCGACTGTAGGATTATCCGATTCAAGTTGGATAGGATATTCCGATTGAAACCAGAGAGAAACAAAATGAGTCCTTAGCCGTTTTCGCGTCGAGCGGGTCGGATATTCTGATACAAAATCGGAATATCTGGTTTTCTGAAAACTGACAGAAACAACAAAACAAGAACTGCAATAACTTTTTCATCTGGACTCCAATTTCGATGAACTTGGACTCGTTGGAATCGCAACGAAGAGCTCTTCAAGATCATGCAGAAAAACATCATAGTCCAACAAGGGAGGATAAAACCAAATGTAGAAAGGTAAGCCTCTCTAAAAAGGAACAACCGGTAAATCCTCCAATATCAAAATCGTAACAAGGTATTCATATGAAATCCGTTTTTGATGAACTAGAGCTTGGTATGGAGATGAACACAAGCTCTAAATTCACACATGGATAAAAGTCAAATAAGAACCAGAAAGATGATATGCCAAGTATGCAAAGTTTTGAGCTCTCCACAAAGATGCGATCAAGTTACTCACTTGAGAGCCCCTCTTGATAGTACGCCGTCTATCCTAAAACCCGGTCTCCCACTAACACCATGAGACCGGTAAAATTGAAACCCTATCAAGATTATACCTTTGCCTTGCGCATTCCACTTGAGCTAGATGATGACGATCTTGACTCCCTCAAGTTGGAACACCTTTCTTGATTGTGCTTGCTAGCACATGCTTGATGAAGACTTCTCCAAATACTCCCCCATGCTCCAATATGGGAGAGCCTTGCTAAGCTCCGTCTTCATGAATCCATTTGCACTTCATCTTCTTCTCTTGATATATATGATGGCTTGGAGATAAACATGAATGTTCACTCAAACTTCTTTTCCAAGCCATGCTTGCAATAAGCTCAACTCTAGATGACCATTCTTCATATAAACCCTTGGATAGAACCTTGATCATCATATAATCTTCTAGAGTCCAACACATAAACTCCAAGTTTTTCCCATGGACAAGATCTATAAGGATATCTCAATGAAAACATTAGTTCATAGAGATTGTCATTAATTACCAAAACCACACATGAGGGCATATGCCCTTTCAATCTCCCCCATTTTGGTAATTGAAAACAATCTCTTTTGAGAGGGTTTGCAATATGAAATGGTTCGAGTCACTTGTAGCCAAGTTGTTCCTTGATGGACTAAATACAGACTTCAATTTGAGGCGACAACTTATATTTTCTCAGCTACTACAAAAGTATGTGATGTTAGTCCAGCAACATATATAGAGCAAACTCCTCCACAATCTATGCACGTGTGTATGAACATGAATTCATTACATATATTGTCAACCATTACCGGTGGTGGAGTTTCCACTATATACAAAACCAAGAAACGAATGCAAAGGCAAGAAAGGCAAATACTTAAGAACCAATCAAAGTATAAAGCCGAATTCCATAAACCCTCCAAAACTTTGGTATCAGAGCTCAAACCTTTGCCTTGCACATTCCACTTGAGCTAGATGATGACGATCTGGACTCCCTCAAGTTGGAACACCTTTTTTGATTGTGCTTGCTAGCACATGCTTGATGAAGACTTCTCCAAATACTCCCCCATGCTCCAATATGGGAGAGCCTTGCTATGCTCCGTCTTCATGAATCCATTTGCACTTCATCTTCTTCTCTTGATATATATGATGGCTTGGAGATAAACATGAATGTTCAAACAAACTTCTTTTCCAAGCCATGCTTGCAATAAGCTCAACTCTAGATGGCCATTCTTCATATAAACCCTTGGATAGAACCTTGATCATCATATAATCTTCTAGAGTCCAACACATAAACTCCAAGCTTTTCCCATGGACAAGATCTATAAGGATATCTCAATGAAAACATTAGTTCGTAGAGATTGTCATTAATTACCAAAACCACACATGAGGGCATATGCACTTCTAATCTCCCCCATTTTGGTAATTGATGACAATCTCTTTTGAGAGGGTTTATAATATGGAAATTAACGAGCAAGAACCAATTGTACTAGCGTCAAATACTACAAAAGTATGTGATGTTAGTCCAACAACATATATAGAGCAAACTCCCCCACAATCTATGCACGTGTGTATGAACATGAATTCATTGAATATATTGTCAACCATTACCGGTGGTGGAGTTTCCACTATATACAAAACCAAGCAACGAATGCAAAGGCAAGAAAGGCAAATACTTAAGAACCAATCAAAGTATAAAGCCGAATTCCATAAACCCTCCAAAACTTCTCCCCCATTGGCAACAATTGCCGAAATGGGCAAAAAGATTTGGAAGGCTAACATAGTGAGAGTTCCTCCACAAGTTTAACTTTTCTCGTAAAATGAGTAGAATTAAATGGACATTTCCATTGATCAATAATAGGAGGAAATCAAGCTATATTGAGAATCCAAAGAATGCAACTAAATAACAAAGAGAAATATACCTCAACAAAGAGGCACGCAATCAAAGGATCCGAAAAATCAATTGGACACAAGAAGATATTATGATAAGATCAACCAAGTGTTCTAAAATCAAGAGAGAGCTCCCCAAGGTACGTGCACAAAGTAGGATTTGCATTTCATTATGGAGTGCGCAACATGGAATCCTCACTTCCTCCTAGACAATTTTAGAACACAAACAAGTGCAAGAGAGTATTTTAGAATACCAATTAAAGATGTAACTACTCATGTGTATAAGTTTCTATGTAGAAATCAATCATGAAGATATAAGTCCACAAAGAAACATGCACACACAAAATAGATACAACGGTGAAGAACATGATATCCTAGTGGAAGTCATATATATACCAATAAGATCTTTGCTTTAAAGCATAGCACAAAGCTCAATTTTATCTTAAAAGGATATAGATGAACTTCCAACAAAATCTCATCATAGCATCAAGAATATCCACAAGGGAAAAAAGATAGTTGGGATGCTCCGAGAAAGATAACAAGTATCACAAAGGGCAAATGATTTTGCAAATTCATCAATATTGCATATGAGAGACTTTGAGAAGAATTGCTAGATTAACATATTTGGGATAGGTGAATCATAAAATGATTATATATATTCCCTTGATATGTAATCATCCCGGCTTGCTCACATTTGCAATAAAAATGTTTTGATAACTTTGCAGAACACATCAATTGCAATAAAGATTCATGCCAAGAAACAACTACACAAGGTTGAAAGCTAGAAAGTATGCATGAGGTAGATACTTGTTACCGAGATAGCATTGGTGATGTAGAAGAAGAGTTCACGATCATCCAAGCTTGGCTCCAATAAGCACATGGTGACAACACCTTCCTTGTAAATGAGACAAGCTTCCAATGCATCTCCAATGTACCTAAAACAAATTCAAGTACAAAATGGTACCCAAACTTATTGGGTCCAAAGTAGTTAGAGCAACTACAATACATAGGACAAACTCCACATAAATATGTGCATATTGATATGAAATTGAATTTCATGCACATCTTAGCCATTTAGGATTTGATGGAGTTTATCCTATATATTGGATCAAAAGTAAGCATGCCATAAGATATACATATAGTAAATATGCATGCACAAGACTTTCAAGAACCAAACGAGATACAATTTGGACAAAACACCAATTAAATCAAGAAAGCACACACAAGTGTGACAAGAAAAAGAATTGTCCAAATTATATCAAGACCCAAATCAACACATGATTGAAGATACCACTTTGAAAAGATGCCAAATGAAAGTAAGATACCAAATGATGAAAATACCATCAAGGAATAAACCAAACCCTCTACACTTCTCATGATGGCACAAAGTACCAAGACGAGAAATGTTTGTCTTCCAAAGAGACACGTCATCGGGATCAAATACCAATTGAAGACAACTAATGTTCAAAAGCATATAGGATTGCTCCCCCAAGATATGTGCATTATTTATGATCTTGCATTTGAATACAAAATGCACATAAATGGGATCATCACTCTCCATACATATTATTCAAACACTAGTCATGTTCAAGGAAAGCAATAGGATACAAAACCAATTTAAAGAATGATGTTCTACTCAATATAGGATAGCTTCCCCAAAATAGTGCATTATCTAGAAGTATGACTTTGAATGAAATGCACTAGAATGGGATCATTGCTTTTCCTAACTCAAGAAAGCATAAAACAAATTTTGAGTAGAGCAACAAGGATCCAAAAGATACAAGGAAGACAAGAGGATTTAGATCAAACAAGTCCTTGGCAATAAAAAAGGCAATTCAAAGCAAGAGCCAAAAATGAAGATGGTCTACAAATTCCACCACAATTATGAGTATCACTTGTCATGGACAAGGAGTATATGGAGATAAATCTCGGTGGTATATAGGAATGATATTAAAGACCAACTTCACAACAAATAAGCATATGGCAAAGGATAGAATTAAAAGCCATGCTTAGATAGATAGATATTCTTGATAGCTTCAATATTCACGCGATCATGCAAAGCAACTCAAAGAGTAGCTTGAAGCAATCGGTTTCCCAAAAGATATATGCAACATATTTGGGGAAAGCCGTACCAAGAATCCATCACAAACAAGATCCAAAGAGTGAAAACAAAACATTTAAGCAAATATGGAACTTGTTTGAGCAACATGCCACATAGGAATAAGATAATAAAAATCAATTCTAGGTGGCAATACCTCACATGTTCACATTTTCTAGGCTTGTAATATGCACATAGCTTATTACTCCCCCATAATGTGATAATCCAATTTTCTTAACAAGAGGCAACAAAACCAACTAGAGATAATTAATGGACATTATAGAATTTGAATTTCTCATGAGAATGACATACCACATAGAGAGTAGATAATATTGATATATAACACTAAGTGGTATTCCTCATGTACACATTTTTAGGATTGTGAAGTGCACGAAGCATATCACTCCCCCAAAATGGGATAGTCCATTAATCTCTCAAAAGAGAGCCAACAAGATAAGATATCAAATAAAAGCAATAAGGCTCAACACAAGTAAATGGTGTGCAAACCAACATACACATACTTGATTACTCAAGATAAGTAAGTAGAGAGCACAACACATACAAACACTAGCAAGGTACAAAACCTAACACATGCAAGGGTGCAAGCAACTTTCAATGTATATATGATATAAGCACAAGTTACCGCAAGGAGGAACATTGGTATGAGATAGAACAATATAATCCAAATGACTTGGCTTGAGAGAATAAATTGATGAAGATCCCTTAATTCTTCATGATGTAGCCAAGTCTCCAATGCCCTCCAACAACACCTATTGATCAAGTTTTAGCTTGTTGGTCCCCAACCAAGTTGGGTCCTAAGAGGTTAGTCACAATAGGCTTGGCAACCCAAATGGTGCTTTTCTTGACACCACTTTGAGTACCAACATATTTGGCAAACACATTGCCAACCTTATCCTTCCGAAGAGAATAAACATCATCAATAATAATGGGGTTGGATAAGGTACCATTAGTGCATGAAGAAGCAAAGTGGCCCTTCTCACGGCATATGTAGCAACATTGGCTTCCTCCTTTCTTCTTAGTTGGAATCTTGACTTGAGGAGGTAGCTTGATTCTTCTTGGGAAGAGGCCGTTCTTCACTTGAGTTTGAGCTTGAGGCCGCTTCCCTTGTTGCTTCTCACTAAGAGGCTTCTTCTTCAAAGGGCAAGATCTAACATGGTGCCCTTCAACTTTGCACTTGAAGCAAACAATCTTGGCCGAATCTTTAGCTTGTTCTTGGCCCTTGTTCTTCTTATAGACTTGGACTTGTTCTTGTTATTGGAGTTGAATCCAAGTCCACTCTTGTCATTGGGGCGTCTTTGAACACTCAACACATTGTCAAGTGTGGACTTCCCAACATGACGCTTTTCCAAGTCTTTCTTCAAAGAAGCGACTTGGGCCTTGAGCTCTTTTAATTCCTCTACATGGTTAGTATCAACAAAAACACTAGAGGAAGTAGATGCTTCATTGTTAGAGCAACAAGGCATGGAAAGTAATTCATCACAAGATTAGCAATATTGTGAGTGGATGAATCACAAGGACTAGCACATGGCAATAAAGCATTTAGAGTAAAGTAGTGCCATTGTCCACATGAGGCTCACAAGATGTTACCTTTGTAGTGATAGCCTCATGAGCTAACTTTAGCTTCGCATGGGATGCTAGAAGATCCTCATTAGAGCTAGAGAGCTTTTCATGACTTTCTTCCAATTTCCCATACTTGCTAGTTAGCAACTCAAGTTGAGCCCTTAGCTCAACATTCTCCTTCAAAATAGATGCTTCACAAGAAGTGGAGTTAGTAGCACAAGCATCATTACATTAGAAATGGAAGAAGACAACTTGGCAAGCTCATCATTCAACCTAGCATTTTCCTCAATAATATTAGCATGATCACATGAGGAGTAGAGGAACTAGGCACATCATTTTTAGATAGTTGAGTTTGGAGTTGATCATGAGACTTGGTAAGGAGAGAGTGTTCACTTTCCAAAGCCTTAGAGCTTTGTCAAGTCTCTCTATATCCTCAATTAGTCTAGCATTGCCAACACCAAATTCAACTTTTTCCTTTTTAAGCACTTTATATTTAGCAATAGCATGATCTCTTTCCTTAATGATTTTAGCAAAATAAGATCATTTGTTTCATCAAGAGATTCAAGTTTCTCCTCAAGAGACACTCGAAGCTCATGCTCTTCCTCAAGAGCATTTTCTAAGGATGCTTTTTCCATAGCATCCTCTCTTTCGATCCTTCCCTTTTCTTCAATGATTTCCTTGCACTTAATAGCATAAGTCAAAATTTCACACAAATAAGAGCAAGCTTTACTACCTTTAGGGAGAGCACTAAAAACCATCTCACTCTTTTCTTTTAAGAGTCAATATCATCCTCTTTTAATCCATAATAATCCTCATCCTCATCATCACAAGATGTAGAGGGTTCCAAAGGTCAAGATTCCTTTGAATCCCTAGCCATAAGGCAAAAGTGAGTGATGGACGATGATGATGAAGAATTGCTTGAAGCACCATTGAGATCCATGTCTTGTTCCAACAAAGTTGGGATTCCTCTACATTGTTAGCCACACAAGTACTAGAGGATATGGAAGCATTATTTTCATGGCAACAAGACATAGAAAGCATATCATCATGAGATTTAGTTAAGCAACTAATACATGATATGCAAGGACTATCAACACTAGCATGTAGGACATTTGAAGTGCTAGAAGAGTTTAAGTCCAAAGATAGAACATTGCAATGAGATAGAGATGAAGTATAGTCAATAGAATATTCACCATCAACAAAGCAATTTCTATCACCACTCACCATATCATTACCTTGTGACAAATCACATGTTGGTGAGTGGAAGAAGTTGTGAACTCATCACGGCCGAGGTGGAAGGAGAACAATCATCCTCAATAATGTTGGACACTTCATATTTATCTTGAAGCTTGGTCCAAAGCTCATGAGCGTTCCGAAAAGGCATGATTGATGCAAGAACTACATCGCTCAAAACACATGTAAGACCATTAGAACTTGAGTATCGAGATGAGAGTTTTCCTCATCCTCTAAAGATAATTCTTGGGAATCCTTTGGAGGAGAAAAACCCACATCTACAATCTCTTAATATAATTTGGACCCATGGCCCTAAAAAGATTAAGCATGCGAATTTTCCAAAACATAATTTGTGCCATCGAATAGGAAAGTGGGATCGTGCACTAATTCTCTAAACGACATCTTTACTCTCTAGGCGGTAAAGCCCAAAAAGAGAGCCTAGGCTCTGATACCAATTGAAAGGACAAGGATGTCGTCTAGATGGGGGGGGTGAATAGGCGATTTAAAACTTTTCCGGTTTAGGCTTGATAATTGCGGAATAAAACTAGGTGTTTAAATTAACAAGCCAACAACCTAAATATACTAGGCTCACCTATGTGCAACAACAACTTATGCTAAGCAAGACAAGCAACAAAGTGATAGCAATAGAATACTTCAAGCACGAAGGCTATCACAATGTAAGGAGTACATCTCGTTGGAGGGGTGTGAGTTTCAAACTCAAGACTCCACAAATGGCCTCACCCTATTCTCCGATGAACCTTGCCCAAAAGCTCGGTTCACCTTCCACTATTGATTTTCTTTTGGGCGAAAATCGAGTCCCTTACAACAATTTTGAGGCACAACCCACAAAAGGATTGGGAGCTCCCAAGTGGCCACAAAAGGCCTCAACCGCCACAAAAGGCGTAGAGGGTCCAAAGACCCAAGAGTAACAAGCTCACAAACTTTCACTTCCACGAATCCACGTGGAGAGCACAAACCGATGCACAAAAGCAATGGCAAGAGCACAAGTGCTCAAATCCTTCACTCTCAAATCCCACCAAAAGCAACTAATGCTTGTGGGGGGAGAAGAGAGGAAGAACAAAGAAGAACTCAACAAATGGAACTGCAAGATCAAGATCTACTAGGTTCCCCTCACTTAGAGGAGGAATGGATTGGTGGAATTGTAGATCTATATCTCCTCTCTCAAATCACTCAAAGATATGCAAGAATCATGGGAGGAATTGGGAGAGGGGCAATCTTTCCAAGGTCAACAATGGAGGTGAGAGAGGGGGAAATTTCGTACTTTTAAGAGCTGGTCACTTTGGGGAAGAAGGGGGTCTTTTATAGGTCCCCACGAAAAAGAGCCGTTGCAGCTAGAGAAAATAGGATTATCCGATTCAAGTTGGATAGGATAATCCGACTGTGGGATTATCCGATACAGGTTGGATAGGATAATCCGACTGTAGGATTATCCGATTCAAGTTGGATAGGATATTCCGATTGACACCAGAGAGAAACAAAATGAGTCCTTAGCCGTTTTCGCGTCGAGCGGGTCGGATATTCTGATACAAAATCGGAATATCCGGTTTCTGAAAACTGACAGAAACAACAAAACAAGAACTGCAATAACTTTTTCATCTGGACTCCGATTTCGATGATCTTGGACTCGTTGGAATCGCAACGAAGAGCTCTTCAAGATCATGCATAGAAGCATCATAGTCCAACAAGGGAGGATAAAACCAAATGTAGAAAGGTAAGCCTCTCTAAAAAGGAACAACCGGCAAATCCTCCAATATCAAAACCGCAACAAAATATTCATATGAAATCCGTTTTTGATGAACTAGAGCTTGGTATGGAGATGAACACAAGCTCTAAATTCACACATGGATAAAAGTCAAATAAGAACCAGAAAGATGATATGCCAAGTATGCAAAGGTTTGAGCTCTCCACAAAGATGCGATCAAGTTACTCACTTGAGAGCCCCTCTTGATAGTACGCCGTCTATCCTAAAACCCGGTCTCCTACTAACACCATGAGACCGGTAAAATAGAAACCCTATCAAGATCATACATTTGCCTTGCGCATTCCACTTGAGCTAGATGATGACGATCTTGACTCACTCAAGTTGGAACACCTTTCTTGATTGTGCTTGCTAGCACATGCTTGATGAAGACTTCTCCAAATACTCCCCCATGCTCCAATATGGGAGAGCCTTGCTAAGCTCCGTCTTCATGAATCCATTTGCACTTCATTTTCTTCTCTTGATATATATGATGGCTTGGAGATAAACATGAATGTTCACTCAAACTTCTTTTCCAAGCCATGCTTGCAATAAGCTCAACTCTAGATGACCATTCTTCATATAAACCCTTGGATAGAATCTTGATCATCATATAATCTTTTAGAGTCCAACAAATAAACTTCAAGCTTTTCCCACGGACAAGATCTATAAGGATATCTCAATGAAAACATTAGTTCATAGAGATTGTCATTAATTACCAAAACCACACATGAGGGCATATGCACTTTCAGAATGTTTTATACTTTTACAATGTCACTTATCGCGGTGCAGTTGAAATTATAAGTAGTACGATGGCTAGTGGAGATATCTATGGTGGTGGCTATGGTGTGGCGGATGGCGGGAAGCCTTCAGTGTAATGTATGGGTGGTTGCTGTTCCTACGCGGTTGTTCCCTCTCCTTATATGGCATTGGACAAGATTAGGATTTGGGGGTCGATGTTCTGTTGTGAATCAGCTTTGTGCCCTTCAGCAAAAGTCATGAGGGCAGTGGCGACGTGCGGTACGACCGCTAGTACGAGCATCTGTTGGGCGTTATTAAGGGTGTGTTTGGTTTCCTGCATGCCCTTGGGCCAGGACACGTGGATGCAAAAACTCGTGTTTGGTGGGCTGCTCCGGTTCCACGTTCTGCATAGCAGGAAACTCAAAGCACAATTGGGTCAGGCCCTGGAGGAATGACCGATTTGGCCGTTTTCCTAGAGCCACCATCTCCGCGTGCAAAATGGGGAACACCGTCGCCATCCTCGTTCGAGCTCGTGCAAAGCTGCGATGTTGTCGGGCCACGCGCACACGTGAAAATGCGGCGGGAGAAATTCCGTCTCACCGCCCTCCATTTTCGCGCCTCTATATGATCCCTGCGCTCACCGCCTGATTTCGCGCCACCATTTTACGCCCCCTCCCCCTTCGAGCTCTCTCATCCGGCAGCGTAGCAAGATCTCCACAAGTAGGTAAGCGGCGAAAGCTACTTCTCCGGGCGGCATTGCTTCACATCGGGCGTTGGCTTCCACTTCTTCCTCTCCTCCAAACTACGAGGATCCACGCCTGCTGCTACCATGCATGTAAGTTTCTTCAAACTCTAGTTGTTCTAGCTTAGATCTGTGAGAACTAGGTAGATAATTAGGTTTAGATGGGCATGATGTAGTGTGAGCTAGTACATTTGAGTAGATCTAACATGTCGTGTAGTAGATATATGAGTATATTTGAGTAGATTTTGCTTTGTTCGTCATGATGTCGTGGTAAAAGTCTTTGTGTAGTCAAGTTGTTCTAGCTCATTATGATGTTGTGGTAGATCTTCCTGTTGTGTTGTGTTGCTCGTAACCCTTGTAGGACTTTACCACCGATCAGTTTTCGCAAGCGCTGACAGAAAGCCAGACATACCTCGCCCTGTCTTTGGTCCCTGACTCTCAGAAGTTCGAGGTGCCAGTCACCCAAGAGGAAGATTTTCATGGCACTCGCCTGTCTTCCGAGATGGTCGATCTGCCAGGAGGTCAGCTCGATCTCTAGTGTGACATGGACATGAGCAAGAAGAACAAGACGGGGACGACCATGAAGTGGGCTCCGTTCTTGTCCACCTTCTTGCTGAACAAGATGGTCGACATCATTCAGACCGGAGTGCAAACTGACAAAGAGTTCAAGGATGTGCACCTCAGGACCGCTGGTGTACAACCACCTCAGGAAGTGGAAGTGATGGGTTCGTAGCATAGAAAACAAAAAATTTCCTACGGTAAAAACATCCAAGACACCAAGATCTAATCTAGTGGATGTAAGCAACGGGTAGAATCAAGTTCCAATAGAACTCACCCTCGAAGACCGAAAGCATTTCGAGAATGATTCTCGTGGACGGTGTAGTCGATCACTTGCCGATCTCAAGATCGCGAAGACGAACGCTGCAACATGCAGCGTTTCCGTACTCGGTCAAACGTACAGCTTGATGACGACCTCGTTCCCTCGTTCCAGCGGGGCAGCGGAAGTAGAGGATCCACCGGGAAGTCCAACAACACGACGGCGTGGTGTGGTGGAGAAACTATTTCTGCAGGGCTTCGCCTAAGCCATGTCTTTTCGGTGGAGCAGCGGGAAGAGGAACAAGTGGACAAGTGAAGAACTTGTGAGAGAGGAGCACCACAACTCAATATATAGGAGAGAGGAGGCAGCAACACCTCTCCGATCAATAGTCAACAACGGGATCTGGAGATCTGTAATGACTCCTACACATTCAACGATGAATCTTGTGATCGCGTGAACCATAAACGTCGTAACCAATTCCTTTTGTCTCGCGATATTTTACTTGTCCGAGATCCGATCATCGGTATCGACCATACCTAGTTCGATCTCGTCACCTGACAAGTACTCTTTACTCGTTCCGTGATATGACATCCTTGTGACCTAGTCACATGCTTGCAAGCGGTGTCGATGTGATATCACCGAGAGGGCCCGGAGTATATCTCTCCGTCATCTGGATGGACAAATCCCACTCTTGATCCATGAGCCTCAACTAATACTTTCAGTGTACCCAATGCCACCTTTATAATCACCCTTTCACGGTGTGACATTTGATGTCATCAAAGTACTCATCTGGTGTTAGTGATTGACATGATCTCATGGTCTAAGGATTATAGTTACTTCGTATGTGAATGATATAACAATGTAAACTAAATGACTTGATCGCATTGCTATACTATCTTTGGGTGTGTTCATCGCATCATTCTCCTAATGACATGATCCCATTATCAACAACATCCAATGTTCATGATCAGGAAACCTTGATCATCAGTTAATCAACGAGCTAGTTAAACGAGAGGCTTTTCTAGGAACTCTTACTTGTTTATTAGTCACACATGTATCAACGTTCCGATTAATACAATTCTAGCATGAGAAATAAACCTTTATCATAAACATGGAATAAGATAATAACCACTTTATTATTGCCTCTCGGGCATATTCCTTTCAGTCTCCCACTTGCACTAGAGTCAATAATCTAGTCAATAAGTAAGCACTAAACACTTATGGCATTCCAGTGTTATTACCATGCTTCGCATGTGGTAAACTTCATCATAAGATCTGACATGTTCAGGTCCATTTGTACTTGCACGTCTTAGCGTCTACACGCATCGTTCATTCTCTAATGAGATGGCCTTGTATATATTTGCTCAACCGGTGAGACCTTAATTCCTCAGCTTAAACTAATGTTACCAACATTCTAAAAATGTAGCTTCATAGTGTCAGCATTCTTGGAAATTCACCAAGTTCAATAAAGAACTCCTTGACACAGAAATACTCGTATTTGTTGTCAACACAATAATATACTTGCCTTTGTTGTAGTATTCATCACAATACTTCAATTTTGAAACTCATTCAAAAACAGCATGGAACTGTCATCCGGCCTATTGTGCCACCCTTTAACACATATTTAATTGAGATAGGATAGATGACAAGACTATTTGTGTAACATATTACAATGAATGGTTTGTCATTAATTACAGAATAGGAAAACACATCCTTACTTTTTCCCAAAAAATACTTATGGATCTTTCCCACTATAGTTCAATCATCATATGAATTATCCTGGTATAACACTTTATAGCATAGGACTTATCTGGCTGTGTACATATCATGGAACACATGACTTAGAAATCTCCATTTCAATTTTGCTCATCATGTGTCAAAAACACTTGATATTGCTCAATCTTTTTCCATGTGGCAAGAACCCTTTCTTGTCGTTTCGATATTGACTTACTTCAATACTTCATCTATGTACCTTGGCTCAATCTTATAAGGTGTTTCAATCCATCTCTATAGACATTGATGCCCAAAATATTGTTTAGCTAAGCCTTTCATCAATATGAAATCTAACCGTGTTAATTTAAAATACATATTTTCCAACTAACTATATGTCATCTACATAAAGTATTAGAAATATGTCTTAGCACTCCCACTTAATTTCTTGTAACTTTACAAGTATATTCACTATACATGATGGAATCAAACGCTTTTGATAACTTCATTAAAGTACAGATTCCAACTTCGTTATGCTCATTTCAACCATTGAAGTTTGCATACTTTTCTATAAACCTTTTGAATTTAACAAAACTCACAGATTGTGTCACGTACACATCCTTGATCAGCCTTCCTTGAGAGGAAAGTTGTTTTGTTATTCAACTGCCATATCAAAATATGTAACTTTTTTTAGAACTATCCGTAAAGCCGAAAGTATCGCTACGGAAGATCAAAATCTTTTCGTAGTCAACTATTTGAACTTTGTCACAAACACCTTTTCGACAAGTTAAACTTTCAATGGATGTAAACATCCATGCCTTGTTGCTACATAGATCTGTTTGCAATCATGAGGATACAAGCCTTCCGAAATGATTACCAAGTCACATACTTGTCATTCGCACACGGATACTATCTCGGATATAATGACTCATAGCCAATTTACGAAGTCAGGGCCCATCATTTGCTTCCTTTATAATTTGCAGGTCCTTTGTTGTCAAAACAACACTTCATTCTCAAACCACAAGTTGGTCTAAGTACAAAGTTTTACGACCTTCATGGTTCAGTTTGCAAACTCGTTCGAAGTTACTACAACACATGTAGTGTCTTCTACTTAGTCAAATTAGCGAACTCTAGAACAACTTCTAGTGCTGCGCTACTCTTGACATGATAACGATGATTCTCTAATGTACTGTCCTCCCACTCACTTCTTTCGCAAGAACAACTTTCTCGAGAAATCTACCCTTTCTGACAAACAACATTTGTCTTAGGTTTGGTGATAGGAGAAATATCCAACAGAAACTTTGGGATAACCTTATAAACATATATTTATCCAATTTTGGTTGTAAACATTTTACATATGCTATGCATACCAAAATTTAAGAAAAAGACAATTCGGGTCACTACCCAAGCCATAACCCATATGGTGTCTTATTCATCGGATCATGATGGCGCTCTTTTCAGTGTAAAAGTGGTTGTCTCTAAAGCATAAATTACAAAAATCTAATGGCATTTTATTTATCTTAGCATGTCTAACAAGGTTCGATCATGTCTCTCGAACACTAGCTCCATACGTCTATGGGGTTTTCGGGAATGATAAGTTCCGGAACAATTCTGCAACTCCTCAGAAGTTTTGCTAAACTTGTAACTCAAACTTTATTCTTTATGATCCAATCATAAATACTATATTCTCTTGTTACGATGATTTTCACTTCATACCAACACTACTTTGAACTAATTCAAAATTTTCAAACTCCATTCTCATTAAATAGACATACTAATGTATCTACTCAAATCATCGATAGAATTTCATGAAGAAAAATTAATCCACCACTCTCAGCTACACATAATGGACCATGTACATTAACATGTACAATCTCCACTAAATTAGTCGTCCATTCTTCTTTGGCCTATGCAGGAGTTTAGTCATCCTTTGGAAGAGGGTCTTACAAGCGTCATTTCATTCAAAAACAAAATTGACTCCGAAAGTCCATCAACATGGAGTTCCTTCATGTTTTCCTTTCCAATATGAACTAAAACGGCGGTGTCACAACTTAAGTGAAATTATTTAATTTTTGCGACTTGCGACGTTTAGCATTTAGTCGTATAGATGTTTATTTTACCAACACGATTTATATTAACTCATCCATCAATTATGGAACATGGCCATAGTTAGAACAACTTATTTGTTCTCACAATATGAAACATGGTCATAGTTTGAACAATCCATTTGTTCTCACAAAAAGCAGGAACAAAATAACAATTTATTAGGTTCTTAAAATAAATCTTGAAGGTTTGTTTCGATACGACACTGAACACAATAACACTTTATTCTCGTTCTTGTCGTGATCATTTTCACATCTTTTACTAGTTCTTTTAGGCCCTTGCACTTTTTATATTGCGTCGTTATGTATGACAATTCATACCGACTAATCTGGCATCAAAATACACAAGAAATACTTCGTTAACAAGTAAACATCTATAACTTATATATCATGCATATACTCCTGAGCTGGACTTTTCCAGTCTTTCTTTTCTGCCATATAATTTTGCAATTCTATTTTCAGTATTCCCTTTCCTTTATAGAAGAATCATTCAACATCAAACAATGCTAGTCGAACTAGCACATTTTCCTTGGTGTGTTTAGTCATATACTATCACCCATGGAGCTAGACTTTGAAGTTGATTGTTTTACTAATATCACCATATTATTAGCATTCTTCCACATTCCACTCTTAGCAATCTTCAAATATAGTAAACGATTTTTACCCACACTTTTAATCCATCCCATCATAACAATTTTGTGATGAAGCTACTATAGCTCGAAAGAAGGAATTTAGAGGATAATATCAATACCCAACTTATTGGATGATTCAAACGCCTAGCGTCTTCAATCCTTGCATATATTCAAATAATATAAGCACATATTATCACAATAAATTACAGTCAGTCATGTTGCCACAAACAGGGTTCTAGATATCAATATATCTTCTACTCCTCGTTTGTATCCGAAAAACAACTCTTTTTCAGCTCCGAGATCACCTTGATTCTCAAAACATTCTTTTTGAAGATCAGGTATCATGGAAGCAAGCATGACACTAGATACTAACTCGGAATCATTTGCTCTTTAGATCAATCAATCATTAATCACATGGAGCTAGGTAGGTATTACCGAAAATTTACAATAGGACTCAATTAAAAAACGGTACCAGTCAAAAATGGTTTTGCCAGATCAGAACAGTTTTATCTCAATTAACAATCTAAGTGTAAGGTAGATCGTGGATGCCAAACACTACTACAAAATTATGCAAAAACTCTTTGATAGGTGGTTTATGATAAATTAGTTCAGGTTAATTAAAAAATACTACGTGAACTCCCACTCAAAAACAACATCCCTCTAGTCGTTTCAGTGATTACACGAACCAAATTCACTACCCCAAAACCGATCATCACGTGAGATGGTGCATCTACAAAGGAGAACATCAACATGTTCATCATATCATCCATATGACTCATGCTTTACCTTTCGGTTACGTGTTCCGAGGCCATGTCTGCACATGCTAGGCTCGCCAAGTAGAACCGTAGTACTTGCGTGTGTTACGAGGCCATGTCTGTACATGCTAGGCTCGTCAACACCCATTGTATGCGAACGTAGAGTCTATCACACCCGATCATCACGTGGTGCTTCGAAACGACGAACTTTCTTAACGGTGCATACTAAGGAAGAACACATTTCTATCTTGATATTAACGGTGAGGGATCATCTTATAATGCTACCGTCGCGATCTTAGCAAAATAAGATGCATAAAAGGATTAACATCACATGCATAAAAGGATTAACATCACATGCATGGATAATGTGATATGATATGGTCCTTCTTGCACTTGGATCTCCATCTTGTGCGTCTTGGCATGATCTCCATCATTCCACCGGCGTGGCACCAAGGTCCATGGTGCCTCCTTCTTGATTGTCCTTCAAATTACAACATATCACATGGATATGATATTTAGCACGCATGCCATGAATTTAAATGACAACCATTTGGCTCCTGCCGGTATGTCATAATTTACAAATAGTATCATCTCATACATCAAAATTTGTAACATTGACCATATCACATCACATGCCCTGCAAAAACAAGTTAGACGTCCTCTAATTTATTTTGCATATTTTACGTCTTAGGGCTTTCGAAGATAGAACCGTTCTTACCTACGAACATGAAACCACAACGGTGATAAAAAAATTATTAACAACCCTTTGTAGATAAAATCTTAACTATAGTAGGAGAGACAGACACCCGCAAAGCCACTTATGCAAAGCAAGTTGCATGTCAGTCATGGAACAAGTCTCATGTACGTGGACATGTAAGGTTAGTCCGGGCCGCTTCATCCCACTATGCCACTAAGATTAAAAATACAACATGGAAGCAATAACATGATCATCAACGCCCACATACACATATGTGTTCTACCCGTGCAAAAACATCTACGCATAGACACGGCTCTGATACCACTGATGGGTTCGTAGCATAGAAAACAAAAAAATTTCCTACGGTAAAAACATCCAAGACACCAAGATCGAATCTAGTGGATGTAAGCAACGGGTAGAATCCAGTTCCAAAAGAACTCACCCTCGAAGACCGAAAGCGTTTCGAGAATGATTCTCGTGGACGGTGTAGTCGATCACTTGCCGATCTCAAGATCGCGAAGATGAACGCTGCAACGGGCAGCGTTTCCGTACTCGGTCACACGTACAGCTTGACGACGACCTCCGTTCCCTCGTTCCAGCGGGGCAGCGGAAGTAGAGGATCCACCGGAAAGTCCAACAACACGACGGCATGGTGTGATGGAGAAACTATTTCTACAGGGCTTCGCCTAAGCCATGTCTTTTCGGTGGAGCAGCGGGAAGAGGAACAAGTGGACAAGTGAAGAACTTGTGAGAGAGGAGCACCACAACTCAATATATAGGAGAGAGGAGGCAGCGGCTCCTTTGGGGATGCGCCAGCCCAAAAAGATGCCCCCATATTATCCCTCTTAATGTGAGTGGTAACTCCATTTTAACTCACTAGAAACTTCCTCTTAATTTGGTAGAAACCCCCACTCATAATTCCAAGAGTTTTTCTCCCATAAATGAATAAAACATTTTTTATTCTTTTATTTGAGATTTAATAGTTGCTGATTCTTTTAATCAACAAACATTAACACTTACCCCCTTGAACTATTTCAATATTACCCGAAACAATTTCGGTGCTGTCCAAACTTTTCTCCAATATTCTGTATCCTCTCAAAAGCGACGGCAAACCTTAAGTGTGTCACCCTAGATTTGTCACCTATTGTTCATCGCCTAGAGAGGAAATTAGTGGCCACTTCCAGCTTCTTAGCTCAGGGGGCTAGGTTACAGCTTATCAACTCTGCCTTAGCCTCCATGCCACTGCATTTCCTGTGCACTATCCACATACCAATTGGCATAATTAAACAGCTGAACAGAATTCTCAGACAGTCTTTGGCCTCGTGGGATATGATCTGTAAACCCAAGAAGAAGGGAGGTCTGTCAACTTTCAGCACAAGAATGAGGCCCTTCTTATCAAATTCTTGCATAAATTTTATAACAAGAACATGGAAGTACCATGGATCAAGCTCATCTGGGACACTTATTACTCAGAGGAGGTTCCGCATGCAGCTAAAGAATGTGGCTCATATTGGTTGAGAGATATCATCAAGTTAATGGAGAAATATAGAGCTGTGGCAAAACCTGAGGTTCACTGTGGTGATACGGTTCTGTTTTGGTCTGATGAGTGGGAATTAGCTGATTCTAGAGTTCCTCTGCGCCATCGCTTTGCTCGCTTGTTCTCCTATGCAAAGGATGACAAAATTTCAGTTCGTGATATGGTTATGATGCAGGACCGGACTGGGGAGTTTCATCTACCTCTCTCGGTTAGGGATTTTGATGAGCTGAACATGCTTAATTCTTGGTTAGACACAGTGCATTTGGCAGAGGATGCTGTATGGAAATGTTCTTGGGGCGCCTATACAGCCAGAAAGTTTTACATGAGTATCTACGAGCCTCTGCAAGTTTGTCCGCTTTATAAGTGGATCTGGACCAGTAAATGTACCATGAAGATCAAGATGTTTGCCTGGCTCTTGCTCAGTGATAGACTGAATACTAGAGACATGCTTCAGCGAAGGCATTGGAACGTGCCAGAGGTGTACACTTGTGTATTTATGTCCTGGAAGTCACCATGAGGACAGAGATCATCTCTTCTTCAACTGCAATTTCAGTATTCGCGTTTGGAACTACCTGCAAATTCAGTGGGGGCCGGGAGACAATATAGTAGCAGTGGCTCAACATGCTAGACGGCACTTTCAACAGCCTTTCTTCCTCGAAGTTGTCTGGTTGGCCTGCAGGAATATTTGGAAGGTCTGTAATGCAAAGATTTTTGAGAACTGTAGGCCTAGGTTTGCGACATGGAGGAGCTGCTTCATACATGATTTGTCTCTTCAGGCTCATTGTTTGAAGAAAGCTCACAAGGAGAAGCTCTTAGCTTGGCTCTCCTCCCTCCCCTGATTTTTTTGTGTACATTCTTCTGTGATCTAGCTCTGTTCTTAGTAGCCGATGTACATAGGTTGGGTAGGTCTTCCTTTACTCTTCTTGTTGTAAATATGCCTTTACGTTTCTAATAAAAGGTGGGGCTGTGGGGCTTTTTGCCTCACAGTAGTTAGTTTCAAAAAAAAGTGTGTCACCCTACGGTTCGTGAATAATGTAGACATGATCGAGACACCTCTCCGATCAATAGTCAACAACGGGATCTGGAGATCTGTAATGACTCCTACACATTCAACGATGAATCTTGTGATCGCGTGAACCATAAACGTCGTAACCAATTCCTTTTGTCTCGCGATATTTTACTTGTCCGAGATCCGATCATCGGTATCGACCATACCTAGTTCGATCTCGTCACCTGACAAGTACTTTTTACTCGTTCCGTGATATGACATCCTTGTGACCTAGTCACGTGCTTGCAAGCGGTGTCGATGTGATATCACCGAGAGGGCCCAGAGTATATCTCTCCGTTATCTGGATGGACAAATCCCACTCTTGATCCATGAGCCTCAACTAATACTTTCAGTGTACCCAATCCCAACTTTATAATCACTCTTTCACGGTGTGACGTTTGATGTCATCAAAGTACTCATCCGGTGTTAGTGATTGACATGATCTCATGGTCTAAGGATTATAGTTACTTCGTATGTGAATGATATAACAATGTAAACTAAATGACTTGATCGCATTGTTATACTATCTTTGGGTGTGTTCATCGCATCATTCTCCTAATGACATGATCCCATTATCAACAACATCCAATGTTCATGATCAGGAAACCTTGATCATCAGTTAATCAATGAGCTAGTTAAACGAGAGGCTTTACTAGGAACTCTGACTTGTTTATTAGTCACACATGTATCAACGTTCCGATTAATACAATTCTAGCATGAGAAATAAACCTTTATCATAAACATGGAATAAGATAATAACCACTTTATTATTGCCTCTCGGGCATATTCCTTTCAGGAAGGTCAGGTGGGTCATGATTAGCAAGCTCAAGGACCTTAGTGGCGCACAGTGGGACGAGGAAACCCACAATATTGTCTTGGAGGCCGAGCACCTCATAGGCCATATCAAGGTTGATCACCTATCTAACATACTTCACATTCATCCACTTCGTCTTAGGCTGACTGTCTAACATTGTTTTCTCGTCCCTAGGATCACCGCAAAGATGCCGAGTACCTGAACAATCCCATCCAGAACTACTACCAGATGCAGACCATCTTCTCCTTCGGTCTGGCGACTAGCAAATTCGCCATGGGATCCAGTGAGCCTCTTGGCACACCTGTTCCTGACTATGTTTACCTTTGTAGCCAGGAGTTCGACTCCATCAACATCGAAGGTGGAGACAAGGCTGATGAGCCTGCCGGCAAGCAACCTGAGAGGGAGAAGGAGAGGAAGAGGAAGAGAGGTGCACTGGTGGACTAAGAGGTCCTCGTCTTCACCAGCATGACAGAGGCCGTGAGGGAGGTGGTTGCCGCCATCAGAGATAGCACGCCTGGCGACGTGCACCCTGGCCTCTACAATGCTGTCATGGACACTGATGGGTTCAGTCCCGAGGCAAAGATGGTGGCTCTTAGTCACCTTCTGGACAACAAGGCTCAAGATTTGGGCTATGTTGGCATGGCCGAGGACCACCGGAAGCTCTGGCTGAGGACCTTCATGGCGAAGCACTACTACTTGTAGTGCTTGGTCTGCTGGTGGCGGGGGTGCGAGCATGCTTGATGACGGTGATGATCACGATGATACATGATGTATATTGGGTAGCTAGGACAACAAAACTTTTTATGGCATGTATATATTGGGTACTTGAGGTGGTACATATGCTAAACCCTCACTCGCTGAACATGCGGTGGCTGTATTACACCCTCTTTTGAAGTGGTGGTAGGTTCATAGTATGCAGCAAACAATAGTGCTGCTTTAGGGTTTAGGGCATATGATGATCAATACATGCTTTGCTTATGTTGCTTTTTTATTTTGCACGTTCTGAACTTGTTCTTCTGTGCTGTAGTGGTATGTGATGTATAGAGGCAGGGTTTCAGGAGTCTACGATTCCTGTCACGCTTGCTATGCTCAAGTGGAAGGTTTCCCCCACCAGTGCTGCAAAAGGTTTGCAACTAAAGAGCAGGCAGAGAAGGCTTACTCCATGAACATGCTGCCAGAGATCGTTCCTGAGATCACCAAGGCTGGAGAACGCAAAGCACCTGTGACCACAAATGGAGTGGCCGAAGGTGAAGCACAGATCGGGTCTGGCCGTCTCAGAGAGTTGATCATCACCGTCCAGTTCGTCGTTTTTGCCTATTAGTTCTTCGCCTAAGTCTATGTATGATCCTATGTGAACCTTGAACTGGTAAGCTCACCACTAGTGGATGCAAAGTGACCACAACAACCCTAAAATGAGCAACCAAACACTGGGGTTTAACCCTTAAATGCCAACGTTGGCAACCAAACAACAGGGTTTAAAAACTTGCTCCCAAGGAAACGAACCTGTGTGCCTCTTTGTGTACAACCAAAGGTTGCACAACATGGCTTTTGTCTCGTTTTTCGTGGGCTAGACCCTGCCGAGACAAAATGGCCAAAACGCATGCAGAAAATCAAACACGCCCTAATTAAACCCTAATTAAACGTTCCTGGTACGAGCCAAACACGCCCTAAACGTTCATGGTACGAGCTGCTGTGGCTCGGTACTTCGGGGTGATGACAGAGCTAGACGGGCAGACAAGGTAGGAGCCCAGGCCACTGAACGTTAGTTAATAGCTTGCTGTGATTATACCTGGCCATGGGCCGAGCCGGGCTTCTGGCTGGGCCTAAAAAAGCCCACGGGCAAAATCGTAGGCCCAGGCTCATCTGACGTTCGGGCCTATATTTCAGGCCCAGGCCCTCCTATGAGTGCAAAATCTCATCGGGCATTCGGGGCTCGGGCCGGGCTTCTTCCTTAAAACGTCAATATGCAAAGCCCAGTCCCAGACCCATGCGACATTCGGGCCGAAATCTCAGGACCAGGCCCGCCCATGGACAAGCCCATGGCGGCCCAGGGCCTGGAATTTCGGGCCGGGCCGGGCTGGCCATGGTATAGCTGTGATATACCAGCGCATGCGTTGGCGTATTTGGGGTCTGGTGGTGATCCAGCTAAATCATTTCATGTGTCTGGACACCTACCCTGAGGATGTTGTCCGTCTCGTGGCCGACGATTTGGCCTAGCTCACAAGTTGATGGGATGTCCCATCAAAAAGGAGTGCACTGCAATTACAGACAATTGTATTCAACTGTTACTCTCTAGTTCATCTTTCAAGATACACTTCAAGGCCCTTCACAAAACAACAAAGAAAAAGAAAGAAAAATGCTTTCCTGTGATGCTCAGTCCTCGTCCACAAAGATGGTCTCCTGCTTGAACAATCCCCCAAACACGGGCCTCATCTCCTTGGGAGCCGGCTGCTTCGTCGCCTGCTTCACCTTCTGTGCCACTGGCTTCACGACAGCCCTCTGTGGCGCCAGCTTCTTGGCCCTGGCCTGGCCTCTCACGGTGGCGATCTGGGCTTTTGGTTCCTCCTCGTCCGAGTTCCGTCTAGCAGCAGCGCCTGCGGCTGCTAGCTGCGTGCTGAACTTGTCCCAGGAGAAGTCCGTGCTGAGCTTCAGACCTTTGGCTCTGCTCAGAAGGTTCTCGAGCGAGGCTTGCGCCTCGTTCACTGCACCTCCACCTGACTCTTCTGAGGCCCCTTCGGCTTTGAGCTTACTGGTGGGTTCTTCTGCATCGCCAGCTCGCTGTGAGGCCAGGGCTTCCTCTGCTGCCTGTGCTTTTGCCACAGCATCTTTGTACTCTTTTCTTCTAATGTCCTCAGGAATACCTCTGAAGAATAGGTTTTAAAGTATCAGTACATTTAGTGAAGCCGTACTTTAGTGAATGAAACTGCTCGTAATGAGTGAAAGGAGTGATGATCTGTTTTCATTTGACAGATCAGACTTTCAACTCCAATGGATACATATACGCAAGTACCGTTGGTTATTTTAGACGGGAAAGAGGCTGGTTGTACATTAAGCTGCTTTCCAACAGTAATGCAAAAGATGTTTTTGCTCTGGCTGATCACCTATGTCATTTTAGTAGGGGAAAATGGCTCCTACAATACACATTGCAAAGATAGATGGAGCTAAACAGAGGAACTAGTCATGTTCTACTGGAACAAACAGGGTTCCCGGAGTGGGTTTGCAAAATGCTTAAAAGTAGTGCTATGAGAGCATTTTTCAGTTTTACTTAAACGAAGATAGCAACCTGTCCACAGCAACACTTTCTACTCATTGTTGCAATTATAACAAGATTGTCAAAGAACCACGTAAAAAGGCAACCAATAACAAAGGTGTCTAAAAAAAAATAGCTCATGAAAACTGGGTTGCCTACTCACGTTAATGCCTCCACTGTTGGCTTGGATGTTCCCAATGAGCTTGTTGAAACTTCCACAACCTGGAAATTGAGAAATATTTTCGACAAAGTCAAAATTGAGTAAATAAGCACCCATAAGGTAAAACTAAATTTGAATTATTTGTCTTCATAACCATCTGATAGCATTTAATGGGTATACACAAACATCAGAATATACATTTTCGTGAGGGATACACATTCGCCACCAACAAGGAATAATTTAGAAGATACACCATAATTAGTGTAACCTGTCATACTTAGCCTTACAGGACAAAACAGATTAGTAAGCCGTATTGTCCGTTTATTCTCACGTATAAAGCTTATTGTTCTTCTTCTCCGGCACCAACCAAGAACCACACTACATAGTTCTGGAGTTCCCAGATGGTCCGAAGCAACTAAGGAATCTCTGCAATCCAGACTAGTGTCTGAATTGCTGTAACTAATTAACAGAGAGTTGGTTTTTTAACATTGATAGAGATGTACTCCCTCCGTCCACAAAAGGATGTCTCAACCTACCTCAAATTTGTATGTACCTAGACATGATTTAGTGTGTAGATACATGCATATTTGGGATAGGTTGAGACATCCTTTTGTGGACGGAGGGAGTAAAATATACATAGTCCATGTTTTTACCAATAACGTCATTCATGAAATTTGATAACTAAATATTCAAAAATCCAATTATAATTAATCATGGCGCTAGATACATAGAGTGGATTTAACTGATTGAGGTAATGCCTTTCTTGGGGAAACGAAATGAGGACAAGCCTGGTCATCGATATGCAGATGTGTGTACAGTTTTAGTACCTTGTTCTCTGCGATCTCCACGTTGGAGAAAACATCGGCCACAAGAGAAGCAATCTGCAACTTGGACACCTACCAAAACAAACAAATCTATGCATATAAGCAACGACACAAACCTTCATGTGGACTGCATTGCATAATCACAGCTGTGAACTACCTTGCCAGTGTCTGTTGAGGAAGTCGTCGAGGAATCCTCTTTGGCCAGGACCAAGCCATATGAGCTCTCAGGGTTGTAGTCGTCAGTGAGTGACGCCTTGACTAGCGTGTAGTTCACATCGGTCTCCACCACCTTGGACAAGAAGTCGCTTACCGACAGAGTCGTCAGGCGGGAGAACAGATTCGAGAAAAAAGATGTGAACCCATTGAGCACACTGTTGGTGGAGGCCCCATTCAAGCCACTGGCGCCCTCGTCGTAGAGCACCACGACATGTGCCACGCCAGCGAGGTCCGCGGCCTGCACTACCCGGAGTGCATCGTCGGTAGTGACCACTCCGCCCTCTGGTCCCTTCTCGGCAGGGCCAACCGTGATCACCACCTTGGCCGCTGGGCCGATGGACTTGGCGATCGCCTCAGTGTCATCGAAACCGGACTCCACCGCGTTGAGCCGGCGCGCCTCCACAGGGGATATGAGCCCGTAGGCGGTGGCAAGCCGAGCCAACTCCTGTGCGGACGCGAGGTCCGGAACCCCAGCACGCACGGCGAAACCTTGCCGCAGCAGCGTCTGCGCAATGCGGACACCCGTCTGCCCCGTGGCGCCCGCGACGAACACGGTCTGCGGGTCCTTCTTTCCCCTTCCACCGGCAAACAGCGACCCTTTTGCCGGCGACGGGAAGGCTGGTATCAGCGACTTGGCGTCCGTAAACGTGCCGCTGAAGTCGACAAAGAAGGGCTTTTTCTTGGCCTCCTCATCCGCCCCGGGCTTGCCGGCGCCGACGCGGCAGAGGAAGGCTGGGGCGCGGCGGCGAAGAGGGGAGGAGAGGGGCCGGAAGGAGGGGGGGTTGGAGGTGAGCGCGGGCGCCATGGCGGGCAGGCGTCACGTGGTCGAACAGGTGGTGGGCATGGGCACCGTGAGATGAGGAAGAGGTGGTGATGGCTCGGGATGGCATGTCTGGATTGGGGGAGGTGGCGGAGGAGCCTATCGGGAGAGGCCATGTGGGTTGCCGTTTATCTCTTTGCGGGGAATCGTCGGCCGTGGGCTCGCGCCACGTCCATCTCCATGGACCCATGGCGATGTCCCCGTTTTGATTTTTTTTTTTTTGCGAGGGAAGGTGCTGATAAATCAGAGCACATTTCTTACAGAAAAGTCCAGAAACAAAGCAAAAATACAAAACGGTCCCTCTGGACTCCACTGACGAAGACGTATCGCCGACGCGCCGACGCCGCTGCTCCTCACACGCCTTAGATTAGGAGTAGTCCCTCTGCGGACGGGAAGTCGATGAAGCTCGGCCCCGGAGGACCTCCATCCAACGCCGACGTAGCCAGCGCCATGCTCTGCACCACTAGCACCTTGAAGAACTTCAAACATTCGGATCCGCCGTCCCGCGGACTCCGGCGAGGGATTGACGCACCCAGCAGCTCCACCGAGCCCCGAGCACGCAGAAGACGGAAGATCCGCAGTGGAGCTCCTCAGACCTCCACCGCCGGAGAGGAAGACCTCCGTCGCAAAACGCCACTCCGGCCGTGCCGCCCACTCCCCAACGCCGCCGGCAAGCTCCCAAACCGACCCTACGCTATATACACACCGCAGATCGGGGCTTCCCCATCCTCCCGCTGCCGGAGCAGCCGCCGGAGGGTGAGGAACCCGCCGATCTGGCGGCGGCGAGGTGGATCCGCCCGAGTCGCCCAAAAGTCGCTTCTCTCTACTGTGGACGGGGAGTGATAAGGGGTTGCCCGATCTTCTCAGTGAGCCGATGATGGATGGTTGATGGATATGTAGATAACTCGCGAGATGCTCTCGAACTCTCCGGCTGCTCCCTTGTTGCCAATGCAACAGCTCTTCAACCCAATGGATATTCGCAACACCACACGCTTGCGCAACGTAGCTGCCGACCACGAGCAGTTCTGCAATCTCCCAATTCCCAGTGGAACGACAGCTCACACTCAAACTTAAGTAACAATAATCTCCAGAGCGCAACACAGTGGAGAGGTTGAATTCCTGAGCGCAACACAGAGAAACTCGAAGATAGATGAAAGCTTCAAGCAATTCAATCTAGGGTTTATCTTTAAACGTGGTCTAGGGTTTACAAAGAGGTTCCTAAGTATATATGGGGGCTGGGGGATCAATCCCACGCCCAAAAACATGACCTAGTTCGACTCAAACCGGATACAAACCGACCTAAAACGGTTCGGTCTCGAAAAAGGCTCGCAGGCCCATTTTCACTAAATTGGATAATCCGAGTCTCGGGTAAATCGGATAATCCGATTGGCTACAGTACCTCCGGACGTAATTCATGACTTAAATCGGATAATCCGAGTCGGGCAAAATCGGATATTCCGACTGACTCCAGTACCTCCGTGCGTAGTCCACGACTCAAATCGGATATTCCGATGGACTCTAGAACTCATTTTCTCCATCTTCCCCTCTTGCGCATGCCTCCCGCTCCTCCCTCGCGTCATTGGGGACATCGTGCTCCAATCCTTGCTGCTCCTCTAGCCCTCCGTCAACGCTTGTGTTATCAATAACCCTGATCATACACAAGTGCATAGATTTAGGCAATGACGAGGTTATGCTCTGCGGGTACCCCAGCTTAAGGGTACCTGGTGCACGTGATGATCAAAGAAGCCCAAAGATTAATCGAAGCCCATGAAGGAAGGCCTAAAACGAAGAGTGTTTTCCAAGTTAGATCAAGTTATAGTCGGTTAAGGCTTTCCATATATGTAACCTTGGTCGGTTATGTTTCCCGGGACCCAGCCTCCTATATAAAGGCTGGGAGGGTGATCGATCAGAGCAAGCAATCCATAGCCACCAAAACCTCGACGAGATCAGCGCTCGTCGAACCCTTGTAACCCCATATTCAAACCATAAACACAGACAAGCAGGAAGTAGGGTTTTACCTCACTCGAGGGCCCTGAACCTGGGTAAATCCAGCTTGTCAGCCGTCGATTCCACCAATACTACGCGTTCTCTACCACACAATCAACCCTAGGTATAGCAACCATGGGAATTGCCGAGGGCACACCTCGACAATTGGCGCCGTCTGTGGGAAAAGGTAGTATTGGGCTCACGGTTTCGCCGGTTTCATCATCAAGCGGCCACCCGACGATCGCATCTGCACAAGGTAACTCGCCTACTGCATCATCAAAAAGCAAATCACCGACCACCGTTGCAAACAGCAACTCGCCGGCAAGATCTACCAGCATCAATTCAAAAAGCGATCACTCGCCAAAATCTCCAAGGAGGCTCACGCCGCACTCGATGGAAGCTCAACAAGCCTTTGCCGGACTCGAATCAGGTTTGGATATTACGGTTGGAAAATTTAACTTCTTTGTCGATAAAGATGGTGTGCAGGACCTGTTAGACCCACTCGACGTGGAGACACTCAACATGGAGACAATCGACAACGCTTCGACTGCAACACCATCCATCTTGGGCGCGACATCGTCACAGATCGTCCCGATCCAATCGCCAAGCGACTCTGCAACGTCCATGACCTCGCAAGAGTTCCGTGACGAGGTAGCAAAGAGATTTGGAAGAAGCGAGATCGAATCTGCGTACCGCCCAAACAATCAATCGAGTCACTCGACAACGTCGTCTGCAACGACGTCGCGGGGAACAAGGAGAACATAGATGACAACATATACCTCGCCGATCTCAACGGCCCAGAAATCCGTGCCAGCCACGAGATATTCACCTGCGACGCAGATAGCCTGGACAAAGCACTCGAAGATCAACTCGATTGTGGCGGAAACCCCAACAAGCAAAGCAACTCCAACATGAGCCTGGATGACGACGCCGAATCCATAATGCGCATTAGCAACACGTGGGCAGAAGATCGGGTGGTACCGTATCAGGTGTACACCGCGAGTACAGCAGAAACATCAGCAGCCGCAACATGCCGTCGACCTACAGAATACCCTTGCACAGTCACCATGCCAGACGGAACAACCACGCTGACCATCACCGCAGAGATGGCGGAAAAAGTGAGCAAAGTAATCGAAAGCTGCACAATGCTACCAGCAAACGCAACTCCGGAAGAGGTATTGACCTTACAATACTTCCAGTGGCAAGAATCGATACGGTTAAAGAACTACCGAGCAGTACTCGAAGAACGCAAAAAGCAAGCCAGCATATCGAGTGCTCGGAGAAGAGCATTGTCTACAGTTCAACAGGCAGAAACGACCCCGCGAATAGGTCACGATTCATAAACCTCGGAGACGCAGATCGTGCAGCGGTCACTCGGAACCTAAACCCAGCCTTTATGGCAGTCGACGCGGAAGGAGTTCCCATACCTACTGAGCCAGCCGGGGCGCTGATGACGCTAGGCACCTACCTCAGAACAATCGAACCTCCTGCAGGAGACCCAAAGAGGGATCAGCACCTCCAACTGTACAAACAACTGGCAATAGCAGCACAAGCCATACAGCATCCACAAGCAACTCCAAGGAGAGATACAGATCGGGACCGTCGCAGTCGAAGCCCTCGGGGAAGGAGCAGTCGAAAAAGCTCACGCCGTCATCGTTCCAGTAGGAGCCACTCGAGGAGGTCATACAGCAACAGCTCAGACTCGGAAGCAGAAATCGGGCCATGTGGAGCGCTATGCTTCACTCGACGGATCCGGGAGGCTCGTATGCCCAAGAAATTTTCGCTAGCTACCACGCCTAAGTTCAACTGCAAACAAGAGCCATCAGGCTGGCTAGAAGATTACAGGCTGGCAGTCGGATGTCAGCGCGGCACCACAACTACAGCTATGCAGTACATACAACTTATGATGGAAGGAACGGCTCGCGATTGGCTCAAATCGCTACCCGAATCATACTACGATTCGTGGGAACACTTCAAGGGTGATTTCATCAAATACTTCGAGCCTCTATGTGAGCGCCCCAAAACCTTCGAGGAGCTCCGGACCTGCAAGCAAAAGTCAGATGAATCTCTGAGATCGTACATACGGCGGTGGACCACCATCCGTAACTCAGTAGGCAACGTATCAGAAGATAGGGCAATCGACGCCTTCAAAAACGGACTCTGGAGGGAAGACTTCAAAGAAACACTTGGTCGAGAAGACCCAAAGACAATGGCCGCACTCATGGTACTCGCAACAAAGTGGGCAGACGGAGAAGACTCCGTACGAGGCACTCGACCCGTAGCATCACATGAAAATCACGAGGGGGCAGTCGAGACCGCAGAGATAGCTACAGAGATGATCGAAGGCGCAAACGCAAGAATCGTTATCACGACGATGACCATCCAAACTTCATCGCAGCAGGCTTTGTCCAGTCAAGGGACAGTCGCGACCAAACTGACAGACGACCCGACGATCATCGTGATAATCGAGATCATCATACGGACGACCGCCGAGGTAATCGAGACCACCGTACAGACGATCGACGTGACAGTCGAGACCACAGACGCGACGACCGCGATAGCTACAGAAGGCCAGAGTGGCGCAGGCGAGCAGACAAAGATCCTGAGCGCTCAATCGAAGAAAGGATGGACGATTATTGCAGGTTCCATCTTTACAAAGGGGATGATGGTAAGCTTCGCTCTAACCACTCGCTGAGAAATTGCAGGGAATTCGATCAACTTGCGATTGAACATATACTGCGACTGCAAAGAGATGGGCGTGCACCTCCTCAACTAGTGCAGATTCCATCGACTACATCACAAGCACAGCCTGTTCAGGCATATCCAGCACCGCAACAAGTACAACAAGCACAGGTATATTCCATACCACCGCAAACACAGCCTACTCAGGTGTATACTGCACCAACACCAGCGCAACCGACACCAGTATACATGGTGCCAGCACAACCCGTTACGGGAACACAAATGGCAGCAGCCGTGCACCAGATGCAGCAAGGAGATGAACAAAAATATCCCGTAACTCGCGGGCAGATGAACATGATCCAGCGAGGACGTCCCTCCAATAGAGAGCAAAAATTACACACTCGACACGTCAATATGGCGGTCATGGCACCCCCAGCCATCACAATTTTTTTGAAAGGATCAGAAACTCCGATTATCTTCAATCGAGAGGACCACCCACCCGCAGTATATCGACCAGGGCATGCAGCCTTGGTACTCGACGCCCAAATTGGAGGCTACGCCATGACCAAGGTCTTCATGGACGGAGGTAGCGGCCTCAACATAATCTTTGCAGATACGCTACGTAGAATGAACAAATCAGTCGAAAATCTGCCAAAGTCCGCAAGTACCTTCCACGGCATCGTCCCAGGCAAAGCAGTGCTCCCAGAAGGCACCATACAACTCGATGTTACGTTTGGAGATCCTACTCACTTCAGAACCGAGTCGATTGAGTTCGAAGTGGTCGATTGGAAATCACAATACCATGCAATACTTGGGCGCCCCACTTTCGCTCGATTCATGGCCGTCCCACACTACGCCTACCTCAAGCTCAAAATGCCAGGGCCAAAAGGAGTCATCACGATCAACGGGAACTTTCAAAGGTCAGATTCATGTGACCGTGACTTCAGCAAAATCTCAGAGATGTACGGGATGGAGCAATCACTCGCCGAGCTTGAGGTCTCCAATGACCGTACACCTCTACCAGAAAGCAAGAAAATGGCAATCGACAGAGGGCTCAAGGTCATCAACGACGCGATGAAGCACAAGGGGCAGGAGTGAAGGTTCAGAGACGGTCAACATGTCGTCAAGTCACACTAGTATAGAGGGGCGCATCTGCGTCAGTTCTATGCATAGATATGTAATAGGCGCATAATATCGGAAGAACCAGCAGGTTTCAGACGCACTCTTTTCCCTTACCAGGGTACCTAAGGGGACTGGAAGGTTTTTAATGAGGCGGCTTGCTGGTCGAAAACATATTTCGAATAAAGATACATTTCCTCCATATTCCTCATATATGCCTTTTATTGTTTACCCCACTCAAACACTCGGGGGCTCGAGCATAAAACCCAAGCCCCACTCGATATACTCGGGGGCTGGGTCAAGCAAAAACTAAAAACCCCACTCGATATACTCGGGGGCTGGGTCAAGCAAAAATACTAAAAACCCCACTCGATATACTCGAGGGCTGGGTTCAAAAGAAAAACTCAAAAATCCCACTCGATAGACTCGGGGGCTGTCACAAATATACGCATATAAATATTTCGCCACAAATACAAGAGAACATATTTACATTCGGAGAATGCCCCGGTTATTCAAAAAGTTTACAAGTTAAGAATCTGGCTCATCCTTTATATCCAGTACAGGACCAAAAAGCTGCTCCTTGCAGCAATCGATGAGTTCCTCAGCAGCAGAGCGTGTCTCGATCAAATGTGATTGGGATACAAGTGTGCCAATTGCAGGAGGTCGAATCGCAAAATTTGGCTTACGGCCGCGGATGTAAGCCATAGTGGCGTTGGATCCAAGAATAGCAAGCTGCATCAAAGACTCTTTGACTGAGTCCGTCACTCGAAAGATATCAATCAAGGGAAACAACCCTTGAGGTTGAGGCCCTGACGGGAAAAGCGCACAATTTAGGCGAGTGAAGATACGTCTGCACATCTCGAGCACTTGGGCGTTTCGCCATACTCGATCCTTCAAAGTAGCAAGTGTGCGAGCGTGCACCTTGTCCAAATAAAAATGCTGCCTGCCAGTAGTTGGTACATCAACAGCATTATCGAGGAGTCGATTGACCCTCCTACTTTCCTGCTGGGCATCAGGCACAAAACCTGCAAAAGGCCAAAAAGTTATTGGTCCAAAGCATAATGCAAGCAAATGAAAACTTTTAAGCAAAAATGGTGTCATAAACTCACATTCGAGTTGCCTGTTTATGTGGTCCATCTCGCCAAGAACATAATCCTCGCGTTGGGTAGCAAAACTTGGCTTGGAACGCAGTAGCTCCAACTCAGATCGAGTGTTTTTGAGTTCTTGCTCTAGTTCACTCACTCGATTCTTCGCAAGAGCGAGTGCCCTCGTATCATTCCTTGCTCGACCAGATGTTCGAGTATGAGAAGGAGAAGGTCCACCAGACTCGCATTCTTGTGGCTGGTTCATAAAACGCAACATTCAGAAGCCCAGACACACGAAGTTGCAAAATTCAGATGATTCAGCAAATTTCATTCAAACAAAAGCACCCAAAAGTATATACTAGCATAAACATAAGTAGCAAAAGCATACATGCCAGGTTCGAGTAATCAAATTACAGAGTAAAAAGTTCCTAGGCCTGCGAGATGGATTCTGCCCTACTTTTACGCGACTGAGCCCTAACAGCTTCAGCCCGGCGCTCCATAGTCTGGACGCAGATTTCGCTCAGACGCGTAGCTGGCTCGGTTACACCCCTGAATGATAGCGGCCTTCCATCAGGCTTTTTCGGGTAGTCCGATAAAGCACTGTCGAAATCGGCCTCTACACCATTGCCTAACAAAAGCCTGAGGGTGTACTCCGAGCCGCGTACCGTGAGTTCGCGGGCAAAATCCGCCACAATCGACGATCTTTCGCCAAAAGCTGCAGCAAGTCCTTCTGCAGTCGAGGGAGCGGCGGCTGTAGGACACATCCCCGCGTGCAAATTGCTAAGGGTACTGGTCATGGTAGCCAGATCGCCTTTGGTCTTGGACAACACAGACTCGAGTTCCGTTATTGCATCATCGAGTGACAGTGAGTCACTCGATGGCTTAGTGGAAGCCGAGGTGCCTTCGGAACCTTCAAAATTCAGAAAGCAGAAGTTATGAGCAAAAGCTGCTAAAATAACCAAAGAGCTACTCACAAAAACAGTTCATTCACCTTTGGCAGCACGGGCCATACCCAACAGACGTGCAGCAAGCTCCTTATCGCGGCGAGTGGTTGCGTCCTGAGCATCAGCAAGTGCTTTCTTCGATTCAGACTGCTGGGTGGAGAGCTTGGTCTGCAAGTCCTGCACTTGTTTCTCCAGGCCTTCCACTTGCTCCTCAGCTGACTTCTTGTTTTCTGCGGAGTTCACAAACATTCTCGATTAATATCATAACTTCAAAAGAAGGGAAGAGTTTTAGCAAAAAACGCTTACGCGCAAGCTCAGTCGAAGTTGACTGCAGGGAGTCCCTCTCTTGCTCCACCCGAACAAAGGCTGGACCCAAGGGGCCATGGCGGCATACATAGGCTGAAACAGAATACGCATGTTATCGTCGAGTGCAGAAGAAACAAAATTTTCAAGTATAAGTAATAACAGAAGCACTCACGTGATCAGTCCAAGAGGCAGGCTTGGAGGAGGAAGCCACGGCATCCGCGGTTGGGGCAGCCTTCTCCTTGTTCAAATCAGCAACCATCAGCTCAGTTGCGTCCTTGGCCGCTTCAAGAATAGTGCCTTGTGCTGCCTCTGGAAGGGTGGATGGCTGCGCCACAATCGACTGTCCGCGACTGGAGGGGAGATGGCGATTTGCCACTGGTATCAAAAAGCAAAAATACATGCAATCAAAAAACAAAAACCATAAAGGCGCGGCTACAAATAAAGGAATAGAACATTAAGCAAACCTTGGCTCATCTTCTTCATCGGAATCAGGTTCGTCACCAAGAGAGAAAACACCCAGTCGAGAGGTGTTACTCGAAGTGGCAGGAGGACGAGAAGCCAGAGGGGAGACAGTCAGGGGATGGCTTTTAGCAGGAGAAGGGATACCCGAATTACCGGTGTCCCCTTGCTCATCCTCTGTACTCGAAGACTCCGGAAGAACCAAACGCTGGCGTTTAGGCTTGCGAGGACCCTGCTCAGCATCTGATTCATCCGAAGCATCCGCTACAACCTGTTCCACCTCTTCCCCTGTTTCTTCTTCGGGATTATCCTGAGGGGTCGAGTGGGCAGAAGCAGGGTCAGCAATGGGCAGCTTGGTTTCCTCCTGTACTGCCGTCTCCACAGTAGGCCCGGCTTCGGGTAGAGGAGGGAGAGAGGTGGCAGTCGAGTGACCCTATGTAACAAGCACAATTCATAATCATAAGAACGAAAGCAAAAAGGATGCAAAGGCAGATGGTGAGGCATAAAAACGGCAAAAAGAATCACTCACTGCGGGTAAGGCCTTCTCTGGCCCGTAGGGGACGTGGGGAAGTTGAAGTCGATTTTTGTGGAAGCTTTGATGCTCGTGATCTTCTTCACCTGAGCACTGAGCTCCTTCGGCGTCAACTCGGTGGTGCTCATCCTGATGCTGTCGAGTGGACCCTCATACTGCCACATCGGGTGGGCACGAAGGCGCATGGGCCACACTCGCATCTTCAAATAAGTGCTGATCAACTGAATACCAGAAACAGTCTTCAGCAACTTTCCAATCTCATTCAGCAAAGGGGTGGCTTCTTTGGCTTCAGCAGGAGAGATAGGGTGGTCCCAGGCCACCGTCTTCTTCGGAGAATTCTCAATCGAAAAAGCCGGGAGCACCACCTGGTCGACTGGCACATAGAACCATTTGGTCCGCCAACCTTGGGCAGAGTCGACTGTCTTCAAGCTAAAGTAATGCGAATCGCTTCGCACTTGGACTTGAAATCCACCCACCGGGCAAGGGCGTTTACCCCGGCAATTGTGGCGCACCTTGAAGATATGCTTCCACAATGCCCAGCTGGGGGACACCCCCAAGAAACACTCGCATAGCACCATGAAACAGGCGATATGCATAATGCTGTTGGGAGTAAGATCATGAATCTGTAGGCCATAGGCGTACAGTAGCCCTCGCACAAAATCATGCAAAGGGAGAGAACCCGCGGGGAAGGAATTCAGCGAAGCAGACGCGCTCGCCGTTGCGAGGGTCAGGGCGTACCTCCAGACCTGGAGCACGCGCGGCCAGCTGGTCAGCTGGCGGCAGCCAACCCTTCTGACGGTACTCAGAAAGGGTATCCTCGGTTACACTGGATCTCGTCCAGTCACCGGGGATCTTCAAAAGCGCATCGGCAGGCTCACTCGCCATGGCCGCATCCTTCCCCTTGTCCGCTGGATCGGTGGCGGAGACAGTTGCAGCGGCACGCTTGATCTTCTTTGGCGCCATTGCGCAAGGAGCAAGCAGCAAGGAGCTTGGGAGGCAGAGCAATGGTGTGCGGTGCGCGAGGAAGAAGAGGAACAGAGGAAGTGAATGGCAAGTAAATCAAAATCTTGCGCAAATATTGCTACTTACCGCACAACGCAAAACCCATCATAACCGTCCGTCCAAATGCACATAGCATCTGGCCGTACACGTGGCGAGCGCAGAGAGCAACCGTCGCATCCCACGTCGCCCACTACGCACAAAACCCTAGGAGGTTATGATGGCGCGGCGAAAAATTCGCCACGTCCGGTCAAATCAAAGCTGAAACGGCGTCTTCTGCGGTCAAAACTCTGAACATTGGGCCCACACAGACACGTCTTGTCAAAACGGGAGCGCACGCCTAAGACGTCACGAATGACGTCAGGGCAGTGCAACGTCCACATTCGAGTGGTGGGTTCGAGACTACAATCGACACAAGGATTCGACTAGCAAAGGTACTCCCATGGGAGCGTATCAAAAATTTCTTGCGATTGATCAAAAAAGAGCAAAATTATTGAGATTATCCTCTACTTCAAACGAAATAAAGCATAATCTCGGGGGCTACTCCCATGGGAGCGCTGACGCGCTCCTGTAGATTTCAAAGACAAAATATTTCGATTGACAAAAAGCATTATAGAAGGATGATTTGAGATTGTCCTCTATTGCAAGACAATAAACCACAATCTCGGGGGCTACTCCCATGGGAGCGCTGTCGCGCTCCCATAGATTTCCAAACAAGGTAAGAAAAATTCACTCGACTACAGGCTCGATTAAAATGCATTAAGTACTTCACAAAACAAAGAATCAAACTTCATAAATTCCCGAACTATGCCAATCGCAGATGTTTCGGATGCTGCATACGCAAATGCAAAGGTAAGACCCGCCGAGCAATCGAGATGGGCCGAGGGACGCTCCAACAGTGTTTTCCCTTGAAATTTTCCGTGTCAACAGACATGATGAAAATCCTGACGGACGCGTTAGGTATCAAAAGTTAAACTGCAGAACGAATCAGTAAGACCTACAACGGCCTGAGTCGAGTCTGTCCAGTATGTTCCAGCTTCGAGTCCGGGACTCGAACCTGATTGAAGGCTAGTATGGTTTCGCCCAAATGTGCGGTTAACTGAGCTCGATTTTCGAGTGAGTCAGGCCTACTATGTCAATATCCCTAGGCAAAAATTGCAAAAGTGTTCCAGCTTCGAGTCCGGGGACTCGAACCTGATTGAAGGCTAGTATGGTTTCGCCCAAATGTGCGGTTAACTGAGCTCGATTTTCGAGTGAGTCAGGCCTACTATGTCAATATCCCTAGGCAAAATTGCAAAAGTGTTCCAGCTTCGAGTCCGGGGACTCGAACCTGATTGAAGGCTAGTATGGTTTCGCCAAATGTGCGGTTAACTGAGCTCGATTTTCGAGTGAGTCAGGCCTACTATGTCAATATCCCTAGGCAAAATCTTTCGACTGCGTTCCAAGCTCGAATCCAGTGACTCGAGTCTGACTGAAGATTAGTAAGGTTTTTTTTGCTCGAGTAAGCAGTTAGCTGAGCTCGGTACTCGAGTGAGTCAGGCCTACTATGTTAATATCCCTTGGTTCACATACGCATACAATCGAAACAAATTAAGAGTAGAAGGACTACGTCGGATCAGGAGTATAAAAGCAAAGACTATGACGTGCACAATGAAGGGAGCACATGCTCGATTCTTCGAGTCAAGCAAGTACTCGGGGGCTAATGACGAGGTTATGCTCTGCGGGTACCCCAGCTTAAGGGTACCTGGTGCACGTGATGATCAAAGAAGCCCAAAGATTAATCGAAGCCCATGAAGGAAGGCCTAAAACGAAGAGTGTTTTCCAAGTTAGATCAAGTTATAGTCGGTTAAGGCTTTCCATATATGTAACCTTGGTCGGTTATGTTTCCCGGGACCCAGCCTCCTATATAAAGGCTGGGAGGGTGATCGATCAGGGCAAGCAATCCATAGCCACCAAAACCTCGACGAGATCAGCCGCTCGTCGAACTCTTGTAACCTCCATATTCAAACCATAAACACAGACAAGCAGGAAGTAGGGGTTTTACCTCACTTGAGGGCCCTGAACCTGGGTAAATCCAGCTTGTCTGTCGTCGATTCCACCAATACTACGCGTTCTCTACCGCACAATCAACCCTAGGTATAGCAACCATGGGAATTGCCGAGGGCACACCTCGACAGGCAGTATAAAGTTCTCATTATCACAAACATCGAATTCAACTAAGAGTGAGTTCACCTGTTGTCCAAGTAGCTTGGCACGAGCTCTTGTCATTGGTCCAATCCTCACTTCATTGGGCTTGTCTTGAACAGCAACATCATCAATGGAAGAAAATGGTAAAGGACTAGGGATGTCCTCATCAGGGAGAGGATAAGGCTCCAAGGTGCCTTTTCCCCGTTTTGATATTGTTGGCGTGTGCTATGCACTTGCTTGCACACTCGTAGTTTCGGTCGTTTATCGGCATCTCGGTTGCCCAACACCTGTGTAGTTTCACTAGTTTGCTATTGAACTTGATTCATACATTACCCCTGGGGTAGTTCACAAAAAAAAGACTTTATTTATGTTGGTACGGGTATTAGGTGGGAAGTGTCATAAGGTAAAAAAGTAAGGAATCTGCTAATCCACAGCTAGCTATGTTTCATTTCGGTCACACTCGTTTTTTGGTACCTTTTGATTTGTCCGCGTGTTTTCATCTCGCTTTCTTCATCTCGTTTCTTTTGCGACATCTCGGCATAGCTCCCTCTTTGCCTCGCTTCAGCCTAGGTATGTTTGGGTATGGGGTTTAGCCCATGGTTGTTCTTTTGGATATGAGCCCGTTTCGTTTGTCTGTTTTTTCTTTTGAATTATTTTTGTTATCCGGGGGTATGTGTGTGTGGGGGGGGGGGGGGGGGTGTATTTCCGCCGCGTGTCTCTTTCATTCGGTGGAGAGTAGAGGAAGGGGGTGAGACCGTGAGAGGCGGAGGCAAAGAGGGAGCGGTGTCTCGGCTTTTGAATCCGCTTCGTCGGGGTCATGGCGAGAACTGGCGTTGGCGGGAGAGGAGAGGTCGCCGGCGACCGAGGTATCCATCTGCGCAGCTCTACCCCCGTCGCTCACACTCTCCCCTCAGTTTTTCGTTGTCACGAGCTTCTCAGTTCGTTTTAATTTGGGGGCGGAAGCGAGTTTCAGGTCGCCGGAGGTGGTGGTGAATAGTGATTCCTGTGTGTTCTATTGTCCCGTCACCTATTCTATCCCCTCTGCTTGTCATTTTCGATTTCATGAGCAAATCGATGGGTAGAAGGCGCTCTACTATGTCGGATTTTGAGTTGGGGGCGGAGATGAGATTCAGGTCGCTGGAGGCGGGGGTGAGTACCAACGAAAAAAATAGCACGCTATTTCCCGGTTAATAGCACGATATAGCGTATTTGGAGAGGCTACACTATATTTAGCCTAAAGTTGACGCTACGGCGCTATTTTCGTCTTATACGCTCGAAACCACACTAAACGTGGTAACGTTATAGCTACGCTAATAAAAAGTCTGGAAATAACGTTAGGTGATGATGATGGCGGGCAATCTGGTGGTTCTTCTAGTTATTCTGAAGATGATGTCAATGATTCTGATTAAAGTTTAAAATATTTATCTTTTAGTTTATTATTTTTTATGGTTTTAAGCCTCATATTTGTATTCGTGCCTTGAATTTGGCATTGACATTTGAATATGGTTACCTGGTTATGCATGTATTGTTTCTGGAAAAAAATTAGTGCTGAAATCCTTAATATTTGGGCTATTTATTACAATTTTTTCATCACGCTATTTTATATGTAACTTCGCTATATCACGCTATATCTTGTATAGCTTCTGGAGAAGGGCCACGCTATTTTTGATAGCACGCTATTTTTTTCCTTGGTGAGTACTGATTCCTGTTAGTTCAATTTTGCCCATCACTCACTCCACCCCCTCTGCCTATCGTTTTTCGATTTCATGAGCAAATCAATGGGTAGAAGGCGTTGTACTCTGTCTTATTTTGAGTTGGGGGCGCAGGCGAGCTCTAGGTCATGTAGTGATTTTTTGTCTGTAGATTTTTTGTGGTGGGCTATGTGTACAAATCGAGTTCACTCAATGTTCATCGGGAGCTTGCTGGATCATATGTATTGAATCATTTTTGCTGTACTCAAATCTGTTCGAGAGTGGGGACGGCTTAGGATGTGTGTTCCCTTTGTTTTCTCCATCAGGTGTTCAGCGGTAGCATACTGGATGGCTTAGTAGGGGGGTTCACAAACTGTGATATGTGATGTGTGTTTATATTGGAGTGCCGACAGAGGCGGCTATGGTTCCTCAGTAAAAAAAATTGGTGTTTGTATATGGTTATGGTGCTGCTCGTTATGTTAGATCCCTTCTATGTGTTTTCTGTGTGGGGTGAAGTCAGTAGGGGGGAATGTATGGCATGCAAATGTTGATGTTGCTGTTTTTTTTTTTGGATCAGCAGGTAATTGTGTGTGCAAATGCAATCAAGTTCTTTTTGTAGGAATTTAGTTGTATTTTCTAAAATCACAAAACTACTGGTCACCTCCTCTCTCCCCTCTGAATGTCGTTTTTCAATTTTTCATGAGCCAATCGATGGGCAAGGGGGGCATTCTACTCTGTTCAAATTTCTAAGCTGGGGCGCAAGCGAGTTCTAGGTCACCCAGAGGCTGGCACTGGTGTTTTTTTTTTGTCTGTAATGTGGTGGGTTGTGCGTGCAAATCGACTTCGCTCAGTGTTCAGCAGTAGCGTCTCTCAAGCACCTAGAGGATCCTGAAGTTTGATGATTTTTTTTGGTTTTAGCATGTACTTTGTGTGTGCATATGCAATCCAGTTGTTTTTTGCAGGAATTCAGTAGTTTTTTCTGATATCACTAAACTACTTATGGTTTTGTAGAATGCGAATGTTTTGCAACTAGTTGCGGCTGGACACTATTGTCGGTCACACCGAGTTTCAAAAAAATTACATGGATTTATGTTATACTAGCTGAATGCCCGTGCGTTGCCACGAATTAAAAATAAAAGTTTTTGTAGTACATTTATTTGTTGAATATATATGCCATAGGCAATGTACATGTGATTGACCACGTCACAACAACACATCATGGTTTGTCTTAGTTTCTTGCTATCCGACGACCACTCTAGACACTTGTCATGTTCTTTCTCCTTTTTAGTCAACTTTGTTGTGCTGTCACGGTTGTTTCGCTTCAGTATATCATAGCTCAATACTCTTCGCTCCAAGGTAAACCCAACATGTGCACTGAAAATTTCAAATAATCCTCCACCTATCATGGAATTATGGATCATGAAGGCCCGAATTGGCAGCATCACACAAAGCTTAGACCCTCTACAACATGTGTGCCGTCTGATAATCAATTATTAAACACCAGAAAGTAATTGGGACACATATGATATTATTTTAATTATTTGTATACAACAAACTGTTGCCCTCTAGAACATCGGCACACTGAATATTTATGTGAGCTGATCAAAAGATCTCTGCCTTCCGATTCTATCAAAATTTCAAAACTGACAAAAAAATCTGATTATTAATCGAATTCTCCACTCAGTCTTAACAAAACAGAATGCGATAAACACAAAAAGCTTACCTCATAATCAGTCATCCCGATATTGGACAAGGAAATCTGGCTGGAGGTGGTCCTGCACGGGCACGGCGTCGAAGAACAAGCCAGCAGCCTGAATATGATACTATCAAATAATCACGTCAACCAAAGGGGATACTGGGTACTCATTCATGCTACGCCTGTGAACACTGACCATGCTAGAATCGCAATTCGCAAAGTAGTGCAATGTGCATTGCGGGTAAAAAATTAGACGTCCAAAGCTGCCTGAATACGTCGTCAGTATCAACCAATGACGATTATGTCTGAGTCTCTCCTCGGAGGATGGTTGCAGGGAGGGATTGAGGCGATCGCGTCAGGGGCCGGACGGCGCCGGAGAGCACCGGAGGGACAGCGAGGGTGTAGCAGTGGCACCATCAAGCCACCTCCATCAACTGATCGGATACCGCGTAACGGCGGAGACACGGCTGACTTAGTAGACCGTGCTGGGGCCTCGGGCTCTCGATCTCCAACCTTGTCTGGAACGCGATCGGCTCCGTCCGAGGCCTCTCCGCCCCCGCCTGCTCCTCGGCCGCGCTCCTAGCATGCTTGTTAGTCGCTGCGCTCACACCAGCACCGCCGCAATCCGGCACGACAGCCGGCGGCGGCACGGTGAACCCGCCGTCGTCGAAGAGGACTCGGAGATGTCGAACTGCCCCGTGTGGTCGCAACCGTCGGCTGCAGACGACGCCAAACGCGGCGAAGAAGCTGGACGACGTTGTGGAGCTGATTCCCCGTGGCCGTGGGAGAAGGAGGAAATTGTTTCTAGCCTGACCGTAGGAGAAGCTGTAGGAGATTCCCGCGGCGGCGGCATGACCTGAGCGCCCGTTACCAGAGGAGAGGCGGCGGAAGAGGCGGATGGAGAGGACGGGGGATCACACGAGGGGATGAAGGGAACGTGCGACGTGGGAGGGATCGGTTAGCGCTGGTTTTTTCCTCTCTGTTTTTCTTTTGTACGAGATCGTTCCTATGTGGAGACTAGAGATTTTTGCTCTTTTTTTTTTGTAAAATATAACCAACCTGTACAAAACGTGAAAACGATGGCATTCTGTCATTCCATCCTCTTTCGTCATTCCTCTTTGTTTGCCTCTGCTCTTGCTGTTTTATTTGTTTTTCATTCTGAACTGTTCTATCTCTTTTCTTCCTTCTCGCTAGAGCTTCTATTGTTGTATCTGTCATCTGTTTTTGTATTTCTGCTTCTGTCATTCGTCTCGTATTTGGTCTGTCTTTCGTCTTGGATCTGGTCTTTTCTTTTTCTTTTTGTGCCTCTGACATCATTTTCTGTCTTTCATTAGTACTTGTTTGCCGTATTTCATTCTCTTTATTTCATTATTACTTGTTTTCTGTCTTTCATTAGTACTTGTTTGCCGTCTTTCAGTCTCTGTCTTTCATTATTACTTGTTTTAAGTCAATCATTTTTGTGCTTCCCTCTTTCTTCTGTCTTCCTTCTCTCTAGTTCTTCTTTGTTGTATTTGAATTTGTTTTATTCTTTTAAAGGGTGGTTTTCAAATTTGTCTTTGTCTTTCTTCTTCGATTGAAAATGTGTCCTTTGTTAGTCTTGGAAATGGGGTTTTAATCTTTCTCTTTCATCTTTATAGTTGTCTTTCTTGTGAGTGTCGGAAAGGGGGTTTTCATCTTTGTCTTTTATTTTTTATTTGTCATCCGTTAGTCTCGGAAAGGGATTTTGATTTGTCTTTTGTTTCTCTTTTGAGGGAGGTTTATCGTTGGTAACTCTGCCTGCCCTATTTTTTATTCAAGACATATTTATTTTCATTTCATCGAGCACTATTTTTTGAGAGAAGGTGAGGAGGGTCTTTTCCTTTCTCTTTGTTCAAAATAAATAGATAGACAAGGATAAACAAACAACGAGTTTGTCCCTTCACTTCTTGCTGTTGTTTGTAAGAAAGGGAAAAAGTTGTTTTTGAAGTACACTGGCACATATTTTTCCCTTGTACCTTACAAGTCATGAAAGTATTTTATGTGTCCAATTTGGTAGTCCTAGATCATCTGTTGCCATAACAACTCAAATTCTTGCACTGTTAGGGAATTGTCTTGAAACTCCTCGTAAAGCACTTCATTTGCTTTGAAAGTGTTTCCGAGCCCTGCTTTTGCTTTACTCTTGACGTGGAACAAACATGATCTGTGTACCTTTTTGATAGCCGAGAGGTAAGTAGGCCATTGAAGCCTTAATTAAGCCTGTATTATTCTATCTATGATATTCTATCCATGAAAGGGAGAAGATTAAGTCGAAGCGTGTACCAATAGTAGAAGCAAGAAGCGTAGGTCTTTTTCGGCCACCGAGGACACATGCGGGGGAACCAATTCTCAGGGTGTGACGGGCGATGTGTACAGGGCCCGGGTACGCATGTTGATCCGTGATTACTAGCGATTTCAACTTCATGTTTCTGAGTAGTATTTTTCAACACATTTTTATCGCATTTTTCATGGCCACATCCTGATCTGTAATGGTTGTTTGCGGGTGTTTGCCGCCCATTTTGTTTCGTGAGGAAGAAGACGGTGTCTCACCTGCTACATTTTTTTTGTTTCTTTTGGAGCCGTGGACAGAAACCCGTTTTTACTAGACAACGGGGACAGAAAAGGGAAATCCCATATTACTTTTTTTTTTCATTTGTAAGAAGCCCATTCAATTTATTTGGGCTTTCTTGGACAAACCCATATCCATATGGTGGGAACCAAGCATCCCCGTGCGATGTGTTTTGTGGCTGTGTTTCATGTCTGTCACACACGTTTTTTGGTCCGTTTCGAGAACAGCAAAACACGTGGCAGATTGTTAGTGGTTGAAAAAATGACAGTGCACGAAATGAAACACAGCTGACTGTAAATTAGACAGTCCCACAAAAGTAAAGCCCAGTCAAGTCAACATAGGCATAGGACAAAAGCATGGTGAACTAGTAAAAAATGAAGAGAAGAAACAAATGACAAACTCAAAAGGTTAAGCCTCCCAAGAAGGAAACACGTTTGGTGGGAGAATAGCTGGACATCCCACCATGAGCACCGCTCAAGAAGATTGACAAGCGTGACCAAAAATTTATTTGGTTTCATGTCTGGGAGGTCTACCATGCATGGAAGCCATCTTCTTGCTACGACAACTCATGGAGAGATACATGGAGCAAAATAAAGACCTTCATATGGTGTTCATTGACTTGAGATACCACGGAATGTCATGTGGTGGGCCTTGAAGAAACCTGGGCCTTGGAGAAACACAAAGTCCCAACAAAGTACATATATTGCCCTCATTAAGGATATGTATGATAATGTTGGGACAAGTGTTCGAACAAGTGATGGCGACACCGATGACTTTCCAATTAAAATAGGACTGTAGCAGGGGTCAGCTTTGAGCCCTTATCTTTTCACTTTGGTGATAGATGAGGTCACAAGGGATATATAAGGAGATATCCCATGGTGTATGCTCTTTGCGGATGATGTGGAGCTAGTCGACGATAGCCGGGCGTTAGAGCTGTGGAGGCGGACTCTAAATCGAAAGGTTTTAGGCTTAGTATAACTAAAACTGAGTACATGAGGTGCAGTTTCAGTACTACTAGGAATGAGAAGGAAGATGTTAGCCTTGATGGAAAGGTGGTACCTGAGAGGGACACCTTGAAAGGACAAGGATGTCGCCTAGAGGGGGGTGAATAGGCGATTAAAAACTTTTCCGGTTTAGGCTTGATAATTGCGGAATAAAGCTAGGTGTTTAAATTAACAAGCCAACAACCTAAATAAACTAGGCTCACCTAAGTGCACCAACAACTTATGCTAAGCAAGACAAGCAACAAGGTGATAGCAATATAGAATACTTCAAGCACGAAGGCTATCACAATGTAAAGTGCATAAGTAAAAAGCTCGGGTATAGAAATAACCGAGGCACACGGAGACGAGGATGTATTCCCGAGTTCCTCCTTGTTAAGGGAGTACGTCTCATTGGAGAGGTGTGAACCAACACAATGGTTCAACAACCACAAAGGTTTCACCTTCTTCTCCGATGAACCGCACCACAAAGGTTTGGTTCACCTTCCACTATCGGAATCCTTCGAGGCGGAAATCCGGAGCCTTTCAACAACGATCCGGGGCACAACCCACAACGGGATTGGGGGCTCCCGAACAGATACAAGTGACCACACAAGGGTCTCAACCACCACACGGGTGTCTAGGGTCCAAAGACCCAAGAGTAACAAGTTCACAAACTTTCAACTTCCACGAATCCTCGTGGAGAGCACAAACCGATGCAACGAAGCAATGGCAAGAGCACAAGGCTCAAATCCTTCACTCTCGAATCCCACCACAAGCAACTAATGCTTATGGGGGGAGAAGAGAGGAAGAACAACGAAGAACACAACAAATGGAACTTCAAGATCACGATCTACTAGGTTCCCCTCACTTAGAGGAGGATTGGATTGGATGAATATGTAGATCTAGATCTCCTCTTAATTTCCCTCAAAGATATGCAAGAATCATGGGATGGAATGAGAGGAAGGCAAGCTTTTTCCAAAGATCAACAATGGAGGAGAGAGGGGAGAAAAAACTTGCTCAAGAACTTAGGGCTGGCCTGGGGGCTGGCCACCCAGAAACCAAAATTGCAACACCCACAACTTTTTCATCTGGACTCCGATTTCGATGATCTTGGGCTCGTTGGAATCGCAACGAAGAGCCCTTTAAGATTATGCAGAGCAATATCATAGTCCATCATGTGAGAATAAAACCAAATGTAGAAAGGTAAACCTTCTCTAAAAAGAACAACCGGTAAACACTGAAATGCAATAACTTTTGCAAGGAAGCTCCAAACGAGATGAAACCAACGAGGTTGGAAATGTAGCGACAAGAGAGGAGATATCACACATGGGAGGTGTGGACCTTATCTCGAGGAGGACCGGTATTAAGGGTCACAAATATAGAGGAGATATCACACATGGGAGGTGTGGACCTTATCTCGAGGAGGACCGGTAATATTTCCAACACGAAAACACAACAAGTTTTCCAACCGAAATCCGTTTTTGGTGAACTAGAGCTTGGTATGGAGATGAACACAAGCTCTAAATTCTCACACGGAATAAAAGCCAAATAAGAACCAAGAAAGATGATATGCCAAATATGCAAAGGTTTGAGCTCTCCACAGTGCGATCAAGTTACTCACTTGAGAGCCCCTCTTGATAGTACGCCGTCTATCCTATAACCCGGTCTCCCACTGACACCATGAGACCGGTAAAATAGAAAACCTATCAAGATCATACCTTTGCCTTGCACATTCCACTTGAGCTAGATGATGACGATCTTGACTTTCTCAAGTTGGAACACCTTTCTTGATTGTGCTTGCTAGCACATGCTTGATGAAGACTTCCCAAATACTCCCCCATAAACCATTATGGGAGAGCCTCGCTTAGCTCCGTCTTCATGTATCCACTTGCGCTTCAAATTCTTCTCTTGATATAGATGATGGCTTGGAGATAAACATGAAGTTCACTCAATCTTCTTTTCCAAGCCATGCTTGCAATAAGCTCAACTCTTCACATGACCATTCTTCATATAAACCCTTGGATGGAACCTTGGTCATCATGTAATCTTCTAGAGTCCAACACATGAACTCCAATCTTTTCCTATGGACAAGATCTACAAGAATATCTCAATGCAAACATTAGTCCATAAGGATTGTCATTAATTACCAAAACCACGCATGGGGCAACACATGCACTTTCAATCTCCCCCATTTTGGTAATTGATGACAATCCCTTTTAGAGGGTTTATATAATGAATTAAGCAACCATGCAACACAAAGAGCAAGGATGCAAGAGCATGAAAGGCAAATGCTTAAGAACGAAACTAAAGCATAACACCAAATTCCCTTAAACCCTCTAAACTTCTCCCCCATTGGCATCGATTGCCGAAATGGGAGGAAAAATTTAGAAGGCCAATATAGGAAGAGCTCCCCCATAATGTGTGCATTTCTCATAATATGAGTGAAATCAAATGCACATATCCAATGACGAATATATGGAGGGAGATCAAACTATATCGAGGATCCAAAAGTTGCAAAAGAATATCAAAGAGAAAGATACTTCGACGAAAGAAGCAAGCAAACAAAAGGATCCGAAGAAGTGTTCTAAAAATCAAGAGGGAACTCCCCAAGGTACGTGCACAAAGTAGGATTTTCATTTTAATATGTTGTGCACAACATGGAATCCTCACTCCCTCCTAGATAATTTGAACACAAACCAAAGACGGTGTAGCAAATAGGTCCACAAGCTTATTAAAAAAACAATGAAACAAAGCTTGTGCCTTTTAGAAACCACCAAAGAATCAAAGCAATAAGAGGTGGTCACTAAAGAATTGGAATACCAATTAAAGATGTAGCTACTCTCATGTGTATAAGTTTCTAATTAGACATCAATCATGAAGATATAAGTCCAAAAAGAAACATGCACACACAAAATAGATACAACGGTGAAGAACATGATATCCAAGAGGAAGTCATATATATACCAATAAGATCATTGCTTAAAAGCATAGCACAAAGCTCAATTTTATCTTAGAAGGATATAGATGAACTTCCAACACAATCTCATCATAGCATCAAAAATATCCACAAGGGATAAGGTGAAAAAGGGATGCTCCGAGAAAGATAACAAGTATCGCAAAGGCAAATGATTTTGAAAACATCAATATTGCATATGCGAGACATAGAGTAGAAAGTGCTAGATTAACATATTTGGGATTGTGAATCATAAAATGATTATATATATTCCCCTTGATATGTAATCATCCCGGCTTGCCCACATTTGCAACAAAGTTGTTTTGCAAGAACCAAATGAATTGCAACAAGAGAGATTCATGCCATAAAACAACCTACACAAGGTTGAAAGCTAGAAAAGTATGCATGAGGTAGATACTTGTTACCGAGATAGCATTGGTGATGTAGAAGATAAGAGTTCACGATCATCCGAGCTTGGCTCCAATAAGCACATGGTGATAACACCTTCCTTGTAAATGAGACAAGCTTCCAATGCATCTCCAATGTACCTAAAACAAATTCAAGTACAAATGGTACCCAAACTCATTGGGTCCAAAGTAGTTAGAGCAACTACAATACATAGGACAAACTCCACATAAATATGTGCATATTGATATGAAATTGAATTTCATGCACATCTTAGCCATTTAGGATTTGATGGAGTTTATCCTATATATTGGATCAACGAAAGTAAGCATGCCATAAGATATACATAAGTAAATATGCATGCACAAGACTTTCAAGAACCAAAGAGATACAATTTGGACAAAACACCAATTAAACCAAGAAAGCACACACAAGTGTGACAAGAAAAAATTGTCCAAATTATATCAAAACCCAAATCAACACATGATTGAAGATACCACTTTGAAAAGATGCCAAATGAAAGTAAGATACCAATTGATGAAAATATCATCAAGGAATAAACCAAACCCTCTACACTTCTCATGATGGCACAAAGTACCAAGACGAGAAATGTTTGTCTTCCAAAGAGACACGTCATCGGGATCAAATCCAATTGAAGACAACTAATGTTCAAAAGCATATAGGATTGCTCCCCCAAGATTTGTGCATTATTTATGATCTTGCATTTGAATACAAAATGCACACAAATGGGATCATCACTCTCCATACATATTATTCAAACACTAGTCATGTTCAAGGAAAGCAATACCAATTTAAAGAACGGTGTTCTACTCAAAGTAGGATAGCTTCCCAAGAATAGTGCATTATCAAGAAGTATGACTTTTGAATGTCAATGCACAAGAATTGGATCATTGCTTTTCCTAACACAAGAAGCATAAAACAAATTTTGAGTAGAGCAACAAGGATCCAAAAGATACAAGGAAGACAAAGAGAGTTAGATCAAAAAAATCCTTGGCAATAAAATAAGGCAATTCAAAGCAAGAGACAAAGTGAAGATGGTCACAAATTTCACCACACATATGAGTATCACTTGTCAAGGACAAGGAGTATATAGAGATATTTCTCGGTGGTATATAGAATGATATTGAAGACCAATTTCACAACAAATAAGCATATGGCAAAAGATAAGATTTAAAGGCCAAAGCTTAAAAGATAGATATTCTTGATAGCTTCAAGTATTCACGCGATCATGCAAAGCCACTACAAAGAGTAGCTTGAAGCAATCGATTTCCCAAAAGGATATGCGAACATATTTGGGGAAAACCGTACCAAGAATGTCCATCACAAACAAGATCCAAAAGATGATTAAACAAAATCATTTTACCAAAATGGAACTTGTTTGAGCAACATGCCACATAGGAATAAGATAATGAAGAATATCAATTCTAGGTGGCAATACCTCACATGTTCACATTTTCTAGGCTTGTAATATGCACATAGCTTATTACTCCCCCATAATGTGATAATCCATTTTTTAAACAAGAGGCAAACAAAACCAACTCGAGAAATTAATGGACATTATAGAATTTGAATTTCTCATGAGAATGACATACCACATAGAGAATAGATAATATTGATATATCACACTAAGTGGTATTCCTCATGTACACACATTTTAGGATTGTGAAGTGCACGAAGCATATCACTCTCCCAAAATGGATAGTCCATTAATCTCTCAAAGAGAGCCAACAAGATAAGATATCAAATAAAAGCAATAAGGCTCAAACAAGTAAATGGTGTGCAAACCAACATACACATACTTGATTACTCAAGATAAGTAAGTAGAGAGCACAACACATACAAAACTAGCAAGGTACAAAACCTAACACATGCAAGGGTGCAAGCAACTTTCAATGTATATATGATTTAAATAAAAGTTACCGCAAGGAGGAACATTGGATATGAGATAGAACAATATAATCCAAATGACTTGGCTTGAGAAATATAATTGATGAAGATCCCTTAATTCTTCATGATGTAGCCAAGTCTCCAATGCCCTCCAACAACACCTATTGATCAAGTTTTAGCTTGTTGGTCCCCAACCAAGTTGGGTCCTAAGAGGTTAGTCACAATAGGTTTGGCAACCCAAATGGTTCTTTTCTTGACACCACTTTGAGTACCAACATATTTGGCAAACACATTGCCAACCTTATCCTTCCGAAGAGAATAATCATCATCAATAATAATGGGGTTGGATAAGGTACCATTTGTGCATGAAGAAGCAACGTGACCCTTCTCACGGCATAGGTAGCAACATCTACTTCCTCCTCTCTTCTTAGTTGGAGTCTTGACTTGAGGAGGGGTAGCTTGATTCTTCTTGGGAAGAGGCCGTTCTTCAACTTGAGGAACTTGAGGCTTCTTCCCTTGTTGCTTCTCACTAAGAGCCTTCTTCTTCAAAGGGCAAGATCTAACATGGTGCCCTTCAACTTTGCACTTGAAGCAAACAATCTTGGCCGAATCTTGACTTGTTCTTGGCCCTTTTCTTCTTGTATACTTGGACTTGTTCTTAATATTGGAGTTGAATCCAAGTCCACTCTTGTCATTGGGGCGTCTTTGAACACTCAACATATTGTCAAGTGTAGAATCCCCAACATGACGCTTTTCCAAGTCTTTCTTCAAAGAAGTGACTTGGGCCTTGAGCTCATTTAATTCCTCTACATGGTTAGTATCAACAAAAACACTAGAGGAAGTAGAAGCTTCATTGTTAGAGCAACAAGGCATGGAAAGTAATTCATCACAAGATGTAGCAACATTGTGAGTGGATGAATTACTAGGACTAGCACATGGCAATAAAGCATTTTTAGTCGAAGTTGTGCCTTTGTCCACATGAGGCTCACAAGATGTTACCTTTGTAGTGATAGCCTCATGAGCTAACTTTAGCCTAGCATGGATGCTAGAAGATCATCATTAGAGCTAGAGAGCTTTTCATGACTTTCTTCCAATTTCCCATACTTGCTAGTTAGCAACTCAAGTTGAGCCCTTAGCTCAACATTCTCCTTCAAAATAGATGCTTCACAAGAAGTGGAGTTAGTAGCACAAGCATCATTAACATTAGAAATGGAAGAAGACAACTTGGCAAGCTCATCATTTTTAGATAGTTGAGTTTGGAGTTGATCATGAGACTTGATAAGGAGAGAGTGTTCACTTTCTAAAGCCTTGTGGCTTTGTCAAGTCTCTCTATATCCTCAATTAGTCTAGCATTGCCAACACCAAATTCAACTTTTTCCTTTTTAAGCACTTTATATTTAGCAATAGCATGATCTCTTTCCTTAATGATTTTAGCAATAATAAGATCATTTGATTCATCAAGAGATTCAAGTTTCTCTCAAGAGACACTCGAAGCTCTTGCTCTTCCTCAAGGGCATTCATTAAGGATGCCTTTTCATCGGCATCCTCTCTCTCAATTTGACATTTCTCGAGAAATTGAGTTTCCAAGTCCTCAATGATTTCCCTACTCTTAATAGCATAAACAATGATTTCACTTAGAGGAGGGATAGCTTTGCTACCTTTGGGGAGAGCACCAAATACCATCTCACCCTTCTTTGTTATGGATTCAACATCCATAAGCGCTCCATGAGAATCCCATCCACATCATCACAAGATGTAGAGGGTTCCAAAGGTGGAGAAACCTTTGAATCCTTAGCCATAAGGCAAAAATGAGTAGTGGGCAAAGATGGTGAAGAGATACTTGAAGCACCATTGAGATCCACGTCTTGTTCCAACAAATGTTGGATTCCTCTACATTGTTAGCCACACAAGAAATAGAGGATATGGAAGTATTGTTTTCATGGCAACAAGACGAATGAAGCATATCATCATGAGATTTAGTTAAACAACTATTACATGATATGCAAGGACTAGCAACACTAGCATGTAAAACATTTGGAGTGCTAGAAGTGTTTAAGTCCAAAGATAGATCATTGCAATGAGATAGAGATGAAGTATAGTCAATAGAATATTCACCATCAACAAAGCAATTTCTATCACCACTCACCATATCATTACCTTGTGTCAAAACACATGTTGGTGAAGTGGAAGAAGATGTGAACTCATCACGGCCGGAGGTGGAGGAGAACAATCATCCTCAATAATATTGGACACTTCATATATCTTGAAGCTTGGTCCAAGCTCATGAGCGTTCCGAAAAGGCATGATTGATGCAAGAACTACATCGCTCAAAACACATATGAGACAATTAGATACACGAGTATCGAGATAAGAGTTTTCCTCATCCTCTAAAGATAACTTTTGGGAATCCTTTGGAGGAGAAAAACCCATATCTACAATTCTCTTAAAATTTGGGTTTATGTCCCTAAGAAGGTTAAGCATGCGAATTTTCCAAACATCATAATTTGTGCCATCGAATATAAGAGTGGGATCGTGCACTAATTCTCTAAACGACATCTTTACTCTCTAGGCGGTAAAGCCCAAAAAGAGAGCCCAGGCTCTGATACCAATTGAAAGGACAAGGATGTCGCCTAGAGGGGGGGGGTGAATAGGCGATTAAAACTTTTCCGGTTTAGGCTTGATAATTGCGGAATAAAACTAGTGTTTAAATTAACAAGCCAACAACCTAAATAAACTAGGCTCACCTATGTGCACCAACAACTTATGCTAAGCAAGACAAGCAACAAGGTGATAGCAATATAGAATACTTCAAGCACGAAGGCTATCACAATGTAAAGTGCATAAGTAAAAAGCTCGGGTATAGAAATAACCGAGGCACGCGGAGACGAGGATGTATTCCCGAGTTCCTCCTTGTTAAGGGAGTACGTCTCGTTGGAGAGGTGTGAACCAACACAATGGTTCAACAACCACAAAGGTTTCACCTTCTTCTCCGATGAACCGCACCACAAAGGTTTGGTTCACCTTCCACTATCGGAATCCTTCGAGGCGGAAATCCGGAGCCTTTCAACAACGATCCGGGGCACAACCCACAACGGGATTGGGGGCTCCCGAACAGCTACAAGTGACCACACAAGGGTCTCAACCACCACACGGGGTCTAGGGTCCAAAGACCCAAGAGTAACAAGTTCACAAGCTTTCAACTTCCACGAATCCTCGTGGAGAGCACAAACCGATGCAACGAAGCAATGGCAAGAGCACAAGGCTCAAATCCTTCACTCTCGAATCCCACCACAAGCAACTAATGCTTATGGGGGGAGAAGAGAGGAAGAACAACGAAGAACACAACAAATGGAACTTCAAGATCAAGATCTACTAGGTTCCCCTCACTTAGAGGAGGATGGATTGGATGAATATGTAGATCTAGATCTCCTCTTAATTTCCCTCAAAGATATGCAAGAATCATGGGATGGAATGAGAGGAAGGCAAGCTTTTTCCAAAGATCAACAATGGAGGAGAGAGGGGAGAAAAACTTGCTCAAGAACTTAGGGAACCATTGGGGAAGAAATCCCTAAAATAGGTCCCCTGAAAAAGTGACCGTTGGAGGTGTACGGGAGCCCGGCCTGGGGGCCGGCCTAGGCTGGCCTGGGGGCTGGCCACCCAGCAGAGCCGGCCTAGGCTGGTGATGCATGTAAAATGCATACATGAACTTTGCACTATATTACTTATATTCCAACCATATTTGCATCATATAAGGGTTATATCAATGTTTTATAATGATTTTTGGAATATTTCATGATTTTCCTATTTTTATGGAATTAACCCTGCGCAGGCAGAAAACCCTATTTTCCATATTTTAATGTTTCAGGGACCCAAACGACGTCCAAATGACCAGGAAATTTACGAGCATCAGTTTTTGGAAGGAAGAAGACTTGGGAGCGAAGGAAGCGAACAAGTGGAGGCCCGAGGCCCAAAAGAGGGTGGCCCACATGGCCAAGGAATCTGGCCGCGTGGGACCCACCATCTGGAGCCTCGAGGCTCCGTTGCCGTCGATCGTTTCGCCCACGACTCCGTCTTGACCTAAAACCGACTATAAAAATAGTCCCCGACGCCCTTCAGAGAGGAGCGCCGTAGAAACACAGAAACCACGAAACAGAGACCTAGAGTTGCAGATTGGAGGGGGAAAACTCCGGCGGGGCGCTGCCGGCGTGGTCTCCATCTTCTCCAACGATTTCTCCACCGTCTCCATGATGAAGGGGGAGTAGTCCACCCACTGGACTTTGGGTTTGTGGTGGTAACTTGATCCAATCTCTCTATGTATGATCATTGTTGAAGTCCATATGATGTGCTTTGCATGATTATGGAACTATCTTTGTAATTCCTATGGTGGATATTGTGGTATGAGATGATATTATGTTATGCATTTACCGTCATGTTGGGATTTCTATGGTTTGTCATACTTTGGAGATATTCTATGATACATGTGATGGTTTGATTTATGCATAATGCCTTGTTTATCCTTGTCATGAGGTGATTGACACCACCAAGTGTGGATAGATGAGAGAGATGTGGTCATGCACACGAATTATGAATCATTACACTAGTGTTTAGAATATTGTCCATTATGAAGTATGATGTATGTGGGTAGAGAGTGGCCTAGTGACAGAAGGCATAGGCATTAAGTGACAGTAATGTCGCCCAACATTCTTTATCCGGGGGTAAAAAGGAAGAAGTATGATGTGGGAGTGACAACAAACCACGCTAGCCTTACGAGGGTGACCTAGCAACACAAATGATTATTTTCTTTCAACTATGTGTTTTAGGACATGTAGCCGTCATAGAAGTTTACCATTAAAGCATGACAATTGTGTGTACTTTTTATCTATAACATGATAATCACCATAGATGAGAGAGAGGATTGAGTAAACCCATGAACCCATGTCCATTGTTCCTATAAGAGAAAACCTTTGTCTTGTCCTCTTGCATTGAAGAGGATTTGGACACTTTTACATTCTTGTTTTGTTACGTTAAACTTCCATCCAGTAAATCAACCATCTTGTTCTTTAAATTTGTTTAGTGCATAATCAACTAAAACTTGTGACACTTTAGTTGTAGGGAATAGATAACTTTTCCTTCTTGCTCCTGCGGATCGATACCCTACTTCCACATTGAGAGGTGCTACAGTGATCCCCTGCTCTTGGGGGTTATCAGCTGGCCTGGGGGCTGGCCACCCAGCTGAGCCGGCCGGCCTGGGAGCCGGTCTAGGCTGGCCACCCAGAAACCAAAATTGTAACACCCACAACTTTTTCATCCGGACTCCGATTTCGATGATCTTGGGCTCGTTGGAATCACAACGAAAAGCCCTTTAAGATTATGCAGAGCAACATCATAGTACATCATGTGAGAATAAAACAAAATGTAGAAAGGTAAACCTTCTCTAAAAAAGAACAACCGGTAAATCCTGAAATGCAATAACTTTTGCAAGGAAGCTCCAAACAAGATGAAACCAACGAGGTTGGAAAGGTAGCGACAAGAGAGGAGATATCACACATGGGAGGTGTGGACCTTATCTCGAGGAGGACCGGTATTAAGGGTCACAAATATAGAGGAGATATCACACATGGGAGGTGTGGACCTTATCTCGAGGAGGACCGGTAATATTTTCAACACGAAAACACAACAAGTTTTCCAACCGAAATCCGTTTTCGGTGAACTAGAGCTTGGTATGAAGATGAACACAAGCTCTAAATTCTCACACGGAATAAAAGCCAAATAAGAACTAAGAAAGATGATATGCCAAATATGCAAAGGTTTGAGCTCTCCACACAGGTGCGATCAAGTTACTCACTTGAGAGCCCCTCTTGATAGTACGCCGTCTATCCTATAACCCGGTCTCCCACTAACACCATGAGACCGGTAAAATAGAAAACCTATCAAGATCATACCTTTGCCTTGCGCATTCCACTTGAGCTAGATGATGACGATCTTGACTTTCTCAAGTTGGAACACCTTTCTTGATTGTGCTTGCTAGCACATGCTTGATGAAGACTTCCCAAATACTCCCCCATAAACCATTATGGGAGAGCCTCGCTTAGCTCCGTCTTCATGTATCCACTTGCGCTTCAAATTCTTCTCTTGATATAGATGATGGCTTGGAGATAAACATGAAGTTCACTCAATCTTCTTTTCCAAGCCATGCTTGCAATAAGCTCAACTCTTCACATGACCATTCTTCATATAAACCCTTGGATGGAACCTTGGTCATCATGTAATCTTATAGAGTCCAACACATGAACTCCAATCTTTTCCTATGGACAAGATCTACAAGAATATCTCAATGCAAACATTAGTCCATAAGGATTGTCATTAATTACCAAAACCACGCATGGGGCAACACATGCACTTTCACACCTTCCGATATTTGGGGTCGATGCTCCGGAAGGATGGTGATATTGATGAAGATGTGAGTCATCGAATCAAAACTGGTTGGATGAAGTGGCGCCAAGCATCTTGCGTCCTCTATGGCAGGAGAGTGCCACAAAAGCTAATAGGCAGGTTCTATAGGATGGTGATTCGACCTGCGATGTTTTTATGGCGCAGAATGGTTGCCAACCAAGAGGCGACATATCCAATATTTAGGTGTATCAGAGATGCGCATGTTGAGATGGATATGTGGCCACACAAGAAAGGACCGGGTCCGGAATGATGATATACGTGAAGAGAAGCTTGTCCAACATCGTCTAAGATGGTTTGGGCATATACAATGTAGGCCTTCGGAAGCGCCAGTGCATATTAGACGGATAAAGCGTGATAAGAATATTAAGAGGGGTCATGGTAGAGCAAACTTGACATGGGAGGAGTATGTTAAGAGAGATCTAAATGATTGGAACGTCACCAAAGAACTAGCCATGGACATGGGTTCGTGGAAGTTCCTCGTTCTGCCACCAGTTGTCCTCCATGGTGGTTGTGCTAGTCTGGTAGAGAACGAAGGGGAGAATGCGAGAACTGCCTGGCTTCACGCGGTTCCAATCCCATTTTATTAGCCACGAGCAGGCGGTTCCAATCCCTCATTAATTAAGACGCATTGAACATGCGCGCTTCTAGTTTGCAACTGCAATTTCCCAAGCACATCGCAAACGGATATCCTTTTCCAACCGTTGCTATAGAGTCCAATATTGGAAACGGAGGCAAAGTTTTGACCGTTGCCAATATCAGGGGTGACGGAGTACCATATTTCTCCGTAACCAATGTTGACGGACCAGTCGCGCCCCAGCTATGTTAGGACCCGTCTGCAACGGTAAAATCATGATTTTCCGTCACCTAACTCGTGTCATTTCCATAGAGGGGTATCCAATGTGTCGTTCTGTACTAGTGTTGAGTTCTCCACGGTGGTACGTGGAGAAGTGAAGTTGAGAAGCTTGTTACTCTTGGGTACTTGGGGTGCCCTAGACGGTTGTTCATCTCGGAGTTTTGGTGGCTCGCGGGGTAGTTGGGAGCCTCCAATTGAGTTGTGGAGTGTGCCTCAACCTTGTGATTCTTGTGGCTTTGGGAGCTGCGGGAATTCGGTGGGAGCCTCCAATTAAGTTGTGGAGTGTGCCTCATCCTTGTACGGGTTCGGTGACCACCCTCAAGTGTCTCATTGTGGTTCGTGGCACTCTACATTGGTGTAGGCACGAAGGAGATTACGGTGTGCCATTGATGGCTATTCGGGGATCACTTTGTGACTCCGCACCGCTCCAACGGAGACTAGCTTCCATTCGGAAGTGAACTTCGGGATAAATCATCGTCTCCAAATGCCTCGGTATTTATATACCCGAGCTTCTTACTTATGCAATTTACTTTGTGATAGCCATCGAGCTTGAAGTAATATATCTTGCTATCACATAGTTGTTTATATTGGTTAGCATAAGTTGTTGGTGCACATAGGTAAACCTAGCTTGTTTAGGTTTTGTGCATGTTGAATTAAACGCTAATTTATTCCGCATTTATTCAAGCTTAAACCATAATAATTTTAATCGCCTATTCACCCTCCCTCTAGGTGTCCTTTCAAAGTCTCTTTTGGTGCTTTCCCAACACAGGAGTACGTCTCGCTCGAACAATGCGTACAAATTAACATATTTAAAAATCAACGTCATGTCACCCGAAGCGACCCGACATGTTACAAATGTAGTAACATGCAAGTTTTCGACATATTGTAAGTGAAGTGAGGTATCTCGAACAATATGTCGACCATAGTAGCGTAACCAAAACATTGTAGTGGTCCATAGTAATACTCGTTTAATGTAAGACGGCCTTCTCCATAAGGCCATTATACTCTATCATTGTTTAAACAACAACAACAGTCCTATATTAAAAAAATGTGCATCTTTCATATTTGTTTACTTGGCTAGATGGTATTTTACGTGGTTCATCTCATTGTTCATATTCATTTCAGTTTATTCGATTTGTTGTGTTTTCTTTACTTCATTAAAAGTTAGGATCAATGCTATAAATGAAAGTGATATGATAACCAATGTTTGAAGAAAAGCATTCTCCCTCGAGCATCGGTTACCCATGTGACATCCACACCTCTCTATGGAGCACCAAATTGAACAAAAACTCAACGACTATATAGTAGTTTCTTTAAGAGAGTAATGGGTCGAACTATCATTTTTCTCTTTACTAGTACACAAAATTGTTTATGATGTTGGGTAATTATTGTGTTTGCCTATCGACCCACTTATTAATAGGATAACAAAAATATAGTCAATACATAACAAGAATATAAGGAAACACAGTCCCTTACCAAATCAGCTGTAACTGTCGGTCCATATTTTTTTGGCTGAGGGTTTCCCCTTATTGTTTCAAGATAATCGCATAATATGGTACTAAATGGTCCTAAAAAACTTTTGTGTCGAGCTGCTCATGCTATCGGCCGTGGAGGGTCGTCGTAGAGGGAAAATACCACTTTGCATTCCTCTTTTACTTCATTTTGTCTGCAATCTTCACAATTCATCGTAAGTTTCTAAATACAAAAATCACCACCACATTTGACATTCCACACTACTATATATCACAGTGCAAAATAATAATCAAAACCGCCCCCACTAAAACCAAATATAATACATACTCAAATAATTGAAGTGGTTCTCAATATCACAACCAAACCAAATCAATTGTTGATCTTTTGATTAACAAACCTTTACAATTTAACCAAATACAAAATGAAAATGAGATACGTGAATCATGTCGTCCGAGGATATTGTGATGGCCTTTATTGGACGGGATGATCCAATCTACAATTTGTGCAAGCCTTATCCTGATGACTTATGTAGGACATGTGTATGCTACACAAATAATATATGATTTTTATTAAACCAAACAAACTGAGATAGAATCAACATTTATTTCATTGCTATATTTCCCTTATTAGATTGCCCGAAAATAATAAATACATATCAAATAGGAACCAACCAAGGACACAAGAAATACTAGCATTTATAAGGCTATAAAGATCTCACCCACGAAAGCAAAGAAATTATTGTACAACTCAACATGTGCCAAAGCGTCTGCTGATTCGATGCCAATCACAAAGCATGACACAGACATTATTACAAGAACAATAGAGTCTTATGTCGAGTGGACATAAAAGGATCACAATCACATCGACGGATCTTTGCACAAATAGTACCATAGTTCGATGGATGTTCCCGTCTACACACATGAGACAATGCACATACACCAAAATCAGAGTAAGAGTAAAAATATGCTTGACATTGTCAAATAGGAGAAAGGAAGTAGGAAAAGAGTAGAGGCTTAACATCGAATATTTTGATAGTTATGAGAAGGATCGAAGAGATGACTTGAAGGGTAAGACAATATCTAGGATCCATATCCACGAATGTATAGTAAAAGTATCAATAGTAGGTTGGAGATAGTGAGAACTAGCCAATTCGTCAGTATGTCAAATGGAATAAGTTAAATGAATTATGCAATCTCATGCATATTTTGGCGATCTAGCATCCCAACCTAAAAAAATGAGAATTAGGCAGAATACATTTTTCATAAGATTCACGCTTACAAACATGCAACATCACTAATATTTGGCTGAGAAAGATCATTATATGAAGATAAAAAAACATGACTTGGAGAACGTTGAGCTTCATTGTGGTATTTTTTAACCACTTAGGGACACTTTGATTCGAAGGGTATTCTAACATGTAGGAACATGAAAAGCACATGAATATGAGATTATTGTATGCGAATAACAAAGGGTTGCGAAAATATAGCAATTTTGCAAAACTGCTTGTTGGACTTTAAGGAGAAGGTTAACACACATGAATCCTAAATGGCATGATCAAATCAAGGCTTACAAAATGTACCAGAGAAACCCCTGTTTATTTCTCCTTTTTAATATTTTAGTTAGTCATAGTTAACATTATTGACCAGCAAGCACATGTTAAGCCTAACAATACAATTATTCAAGAAAACCACTAGATATATAGGAAATGAGGTATGCAAATATATACTTGACCTTGTGAGTATATTTGATAACAACTACTAGCAAATTAATTGAAATTCTAGGTTGGCCTAGAACCGCTCTTATTTTGCCAACTTTTCCTTTTTGTTTGGTAGTTTGCTATTTTGCTAACCATTTTAAGACTATCACAATTCAGAAATATAAATTTCCATAACAGACTATAAAATGTCCGAATCATATGAATTTTGGCCAATACACAGTAGCACAGCGAGCTAAAAATTGAAAATTATGTAGTTAACCGGTACGGACGAGAAGAGAGGCGATCACAAGGGCTTTCGTAAGGCAGCTAGGTTTTCCGTCCCCGCCGGTGACGCCTCGGTCCGCCCCGCCTCCGATGGCCTTCCAGGCCTTGGAGGGGTTGCGGACCCCAGCCTCTCGCCGACGGGAGGGTTACCGTTTGCTGTTTTAGATAATTTATGTGTCTTTGTCCAGGTGGTGTGGCGGCGGCGACATCTCGCTATTAGAATAAGGTACTCCCCGCCCTATCCCCGCTTCGGTGGTGCGTCTGGCGCTAGCGGAGGGCGAGTGCAGCTGTGTGTCTAGTGGATCTCCTTTGATATGCTCGTTTTGGTGTTCGTTAGTGTGGTTGCAAGTCAGTCTCTTCCGATCTTCCTATCTACGGTTCTCATCTTTGGCGATGGTTGCTGTTTTGGTGCGCTTGCCCTTTGGGGTCTTAGCACGATGATTTCATGTCTGTTTACTACAACAAGCCCTCCTACGACAAGCTTTGCCAGGCTCCGATGAGGGAGGGGCAAGGACATCGACGCGCCTTCGGGTCGCTTCACTGTTCGTATTCGTCTAGGTGGTCCAAGGACCAATTTGTATTTTTATTACCTTTTGCATCTTTTGTACTGCGGTGGATGATTATTAATAGATCGGTCTTTTTCGCAAAAGAAAATGACAATTATATTCACAAATAAAAGGAAGAAAAATCTACAACAACTAAAATACCATATCGCCACTAGGAAGGAGCAAAGCCGGAAACCGACCTCGACCGAACATGGGTCCTCTTCGGGAACTCGCCGAGAGGCGGTGAAGTCAGTGGTGGTGGAGGGAGGGGGGCTACAAATACCCGGCCACGTGACGCCACCGGATGCAAACCTATTTATATACCTACCCTTAATTCCCCATCTGTCTCGTCCGCCTCCTCCTCCCCTCTCCCCGACCTCCATCCAACCCGCCTCGCCGGAGCACGCCAACCCTAACCCTAGGCGCGCCTGCGCCGCCGCCGCCGCCGCCGCCATGGCCAGCAGCAACGTCTCCTCCGTCTACATCTCCGTCATCGAAGACGTCGTCGCTAATGTCCGCGAGGACTTCATAACCTACGGCGTCGGCGACGCCGTCCTCAACGAGCTCCAGGCTGTAAGTCCCCCCCGATTCCTCGACCCCAATCTCTCGAATTGCCGGTTAATTTCCGCGATTTGACGGTTGCTGCCTCTCCGATCCGGCCCGGAAACCCTAGCTCTGGGAAATGAAGATGCTCCACTGCGGCGCAATCTCGGGGAACATCGACCGCACCAGGGCTGCCCCCGCGCCCCCGGGAGGCGGCCCTCCCGCCGCCGGCGCGACCCCGCCCGTGCACGACCTCAACGTGCCCTACGAGGCCACGTCCGAGGAGTACGCCACCCCAACCGCCGACATGTTGTTCCCACCGGTGATCCCCTGTCATCCCCTCGAAATCGGCACCGACCTCCGTGGTTGACATGCAGGGTGCTTATGGGGTTTGTCGTATTTGTTGGTTGCAGACACCCGTACAGACCCCGATCCAGACACCACTTCCAGGGACGGATGCGGGGATGTACAACATACCGACGGGGCCGTCTGATTATGCCCCATCACCCATCAGTGACATGAGAAACGGGATGGCCATGAATGGGGTTGATCCAAAGACTGGCCGCCCAAGCCCTTTCATGGTAAATTGGGATTGTATTTTTCCTGTTTTTCTGTGAGGAAGGGGATTTTGTTCGTTTAGCCGGGATTCATGTTTGGAAGCATGTTTTGCAGCATTCACCGGCGCCGTGGATGAATCAGAAACCACTGGGGGTTGATGTGAATGTTGGTATGTGCCTATGTTATATCCCCTTTCTGTTCTTAGCATCGCATTGGTCTTTACTCTGGGAGGAAATCAATGATGCTTGGACAATTTTGATTGATGTACAGCTTATGAGGAGAGCCGTGAGGATCCTGACAGGATGGTGCAACCCCAGACAATGACTCAGGTAAAGATGAACTGACAGCACATTTGATTCTCCTGCTGTAATACACAGTTTAATTCACCGGTAGTTAATATCTGTTCTGTTTTTAGAAACATTGTCCCTGATGCTTACTTGCATTTCTAGATTCCTATATCACATTGGTGATTGGTTACTAGCTATCTATCAACCGTGCTTATTACTCTCTTTGGACGATATTTAGGATTTCTTGGCTGGGGATTACCCTTTCACCCTACATCGTGCTCTTATATCACGTCAGTGTTTTGAATTAGTGAAATCATGAAATTCTTATTTTCATCCCTAAGCACACTGATAGGGGTAGGGGTGGCACCAAGGTTTTTGAGTCGACGAGTCGCCGAGTCGTTTAGGGGTAGAGACTCTTGACTAGTCAAGACTCATGGTCGACTAGTCGACATGAGTAGTTTAGCAATTGGTACTATAAAATTACCATATTATATGTATAATTGTATATAATTATATACTTATTAATAGTCTATAATACAAACCTGGGCATCTCCATATTATATGGTAGCAAATAAAGAAGTTCAACAATGAAATTAAGACAGAACAGGTCAGATCCAACGTTAAGTTACGTGCAGTCATATCCAAATGCAAGTAAATAAGTTCAACATTGGAAAAAATTGGGGCGATCTAGGTTTCACGGGGGGCTGGGCAAGCAATATTGGAAAAAATATGACGGGCGGGGCCAACTTTAAGTCGCTCTTCGACTCAAAAACCTGGACTAGTCGAGACTAGTCGAGGCTAGTCGATTGAGTCGTTCGACTCAACCAATTAGTCGAGTCGAGATGTTGAGTCGGACTTCATTTTGCGACTCATCGACTAGTCGTTGACTAGTCGCGACTAGTCGCTCGACTCAAAAACCATGGGTGGCACCGATTCAAGAGAAGCTATTCCAACACCGATTATGGTGTTTTGGGCATATCCAGCAGAGGCCACCAGAAGCACTGTTCGGATTCTGTAGGGTAGAGAAATTACTAGGAGGGGCAGAGGGCGACCAAAGTTAACATGGGAGGAGGTGGTAAAAAGGGACTTGAGGGATTGGAATGTACCTAGGCTTTTGACACAATCTTAGTTTACTCGTACTTTGTTTTTTTCATGTGACAGAATCTTAGTTACCTCGTACTTTTTTTCTCTCTCTTTCTCGTTTTGGTTTCCATACGTTTCTGTTGGGTGACATATCTAGCCTACCCCAACTTGCTTGGGCAAAAGGCTTTGATGTTGTTGTTAAGCACAATATTTTCATGGTACCATATTCTTTTTTAGTTGTGTTGGATGCACTAAACAAGAACAATCTAATCTAGTTAAGCACCAAATCATCCCTTTGAATTAGTAGTATGGATATAAGCATGAAATATACTGAAGGAAGAGGTATCCTATTTTTTCCTTAAAAAAGTTTATTTGCCTTGTTGACCTTTGAGTTGTGATGAACAAATTAAATCAAGTAGGTTTAGCCCTGTATACTAAAATGATGATCAATAAGATTTTGGTGACATGGTCTGCATTGATGACGGTTCTGCATGTGCTCATCGGCAGGGAAATTCTAGTAGTTCTATTGGTGGTAAAATAAAGTTTCAGTTGTTCTGTTTTAAGCTATGTGTTCCCAAATGCACGTTCCCCATACACACAACTTCGCAAATTATAACATTTCCTCAGCATGAATACTGAAGAGATGCTCATGTGGGGATCAACTACCTTTATAGTTACCACCCAAACGTGCAAAACCAATTATGCATGGATTTATGGATCATGCATTTTATTTTTGTTTGAACCCAAGTTGACTGCACTATCAGCTGCTCACAAAAAGTCATTTTTTATCCTGTTCAGATTCCTGATTTTCATTATATTTGTAATGTATTTATACTTGGTTTATTTCATACTGTAGGATTTTCTGATGATGTCTTCTGGAAAGCGCAAGAGGGATGAATATCCTGGTCAGCTCCCTTCTGGTTCTTACATGCTACAACAGGATGGAAGTGCAGACCAGGTTCTCGAATTTGTGGTGTCAAAGGTACTGTTTGAAATCACCTCTAAACCATTTATTAATTGTATATCGGATGGAGACGTTATAACGCCTCCCATTGCTAGTTAGAGGTGGGATTATGAATGATATAGAGAAACAATTCTGATCTTCGATAGCATACATATTAGTTATTTTACAAGTGTCAAGTGCATGGATCATGTAAAGTAGTTAAAACAAAGAAAAAGGTAATTGCACACATAAGGTTTCTATCTTAATGATATTTTGCTTCTTCTGGTAACTAGAAGATAGTGATGTGAGACTATATTTGTTTTCAAGTTTACTTCCCAAAGTTCTGCCTTCTTAGCGGCTACCCAGCATAAAGAAAATAGGGGCTCACAAATATAGAGTACCGCTGCCATAAGAAAAAGTTTCAAACAAAAAGGAATGCCTAAGTACCTGACCCATTGTGGTGGCCAAGGCACAATATGGCCAAGTCGTGACCCTAGCTGCCACTTACTATCACCACTCTGACCGACCCCAACCCCTAAACCTGCGCCACTTAGGCTGCCTTTTTTAAGAGTACGTGAAGAAAAGCTGCAGCCCATTTCACTATGATTGGAGAAAGCACACATAAGATCTCGCGCAAAATCCTAGCAGCAACTACTTGGATTTGCCTGGGGGAACCAACTTCAGAAAAGGGGAAAACAAGACGAGGAGAGTGCAGTAGTGCACATCCATGATAAGATTATGTGACTAAGTTCAACTAGTTTGTTACCCGACAGGCCTGTTTGGATTGGAGTATATTTTGTGTGAGCTTCGGTATTTAGTTTATTTTTTACCATATTTGAAAGCTCACACAAAAAAGTACCACACTCCAAGCTGTTGATCAGGCAGCCTTCCCAACTCCTTAGCTCTGGCCTCCCACCATCTAGTGCTTTCTTTTTTGATTGCCTCCACTAGCTGCTGAACTGTGAATGTCTTTCCTTCTATATCATCTTTTTAGTTAACTGATGAAAGAGTCGAACGCTTTTTGTTTTGTTTGTGCACAGTATACCTATACTCTTGCTACCATGCGCTGTAACTCTTTAAGACATGTTATATGGCACACCTTCCAGGACATGATTTGGAGGCTTCTGTGTTCTACTACACAATGCTACAGTAAATTATGTCTTAATCTAAGCAACATACTTATGAGGCATATGTCAGGCCATATGCTTTGGAGATCTGTGTGATTTTTTGCGTAAGGGATAGTCATGCAGATCTTTAATCTACCTCCTACTTATGTAGCAAACATTGATTCTTCCTAAGTCCAACCCACAACAACAGAAGAAATGTTGAATTCCTCTCTTTTAGTGTCTGTATGTACTATGTCGTACACTAATTAATACTCTTTCACATCTGGGGATCATTGACCCCTTTCTTACATGCTTGTGTTAAATTTCTGACACTTTTGGGAACGTCCATGCTATATCTATAGGAACAATTTTTATTTTCCTCTTGGTTATTCAAATTAGGCAAGTTGATTAACTAATTTGAATACTCTAGCTTTATATTAGTCTATATGCCACCTGAATAACATAACAATACATCACATATGTTGGCTGCCTAATTATTCCAAGTATGTGCTAATTCTATGCTAACCTAATAGTATGCACAGAGATGGGAAAAGCAATCCTAGTACTGAACAACTATCATTGTAGATTATGGACTTTGACTAAGCTCCCATGCCTTCGCATATATATATGCTTACTGTATCTTAGTGGGATGTTGCGCAAATGTTTTTCTCGAAGTGCCTGCTAAGTCCAGAAAAACATATGCTGAACAAAATGTTAGCATGAGAGTTGTACCTTATCTGTTTGATATAGGTTTTGTAACGACTGAATTAAAACGGCAATAGGACCAAAGGATAGTTTCCAATCTTACGTAGTGTCAGTTTGTTCATAGGCACATGCTTCATGGATCTTTGCACTGAATAATCATATGAGTTCGTGAGCTGACTTGACATTTAGCTATTTTAGTACAAAAGCTAAATTTGAACGCCCCTGTTGTTCTGAAATGTTTGGAGCCTCCTGTAAAAGCTCTTTATTTTGTTATTGCTTATTGTTAACTGGACGCTGGCATACTGTTAACTAACGTTCAGTGAAACTATTACACTCACTCCGATCCGATATATGTGTCGTGGAAAAAGAACTAACCGTGTACAAACTCATAGCACAACTTCCGACATTTATTTCAGATCAGAGGGAGTACTAAGTTTCTAACTGTCCGTTCATCAGTTTTTGTCTGCGAAGTTCTCATCGTCCCTTTTTTTACTTTATTTAGGATAACGCACGACAGGTATGGAATTCCATTATGAACAGGCAAGAGTCAGCAACTAACGCATCTTTGATCAAGGAAACAGCAGTGAGCACAGTTCTTCCTCAACGGGATGGGACACAAGATGACTATAATGATGTATATAATTCTAAACCTCGATCAGTTAATCCTAGATCTTTGAAATCTGTGACTAAATCTGGTCCTTTCTTTAGCAATTTTTCTTCCCGGGAGTTCCAACAGAAGACTATAATACCCCTGGAGAATCTTGTAAGTTCTCTCATAAAGTATGGAACTGACGCATCATTTTTGTGTGTTGCTGATCCTGGTAATATTTTGATGTTTTTAGCGGAGTATCGAACTCCCACGCCTGCTGTTGCAACACCAAGACCACCTCCTCTTAATGAGGATGATGATGATGAACCTCCTCTTAACGAGGATGACGATGATGATGATGAGACAGATGACTTCACGGAAGATAATGATGAGCCTAATACACAACACCTTGTCCTCGCACAATTTGACAAAGTAATAGTAATACATTTTAATATAATATTGACCAAGCAGAGTTTCTTTTACCTTTAGTTCAGTCTGCATGTCTTATTTCTTAACTGGTTTACATAGGTGACGAGGACAAAGAATCGCTGGAAGTGCACATTGAAGGATGGTATCATGCATTTGAATGGCAGAGATGTTCTATTCAACAAGGTGGGTTTGATTATATTTTGCTCAACCTTGTGAATGTATGTCTTACTGACCTTTTGGATCTATTGTGATATAAACATGACTGAGCAATTGAATAGTTTTCTCTAGTTACTTGATCACATATTTCGACTATTCTTATAATAAATAAATACCAACTGAAAGTATATAGAACATATTTGGACTATGCAAGTAATAAAAATTAACTGAAAATAACATAATTTCGGAGATTAAGTTTAAGAACATAAGGGACAGTAATACATACTCTATATGTTGTTAAAGATATACACTGTAACAGCGGTTTGAACTTGCTGCACATGTTGGTTGATTAAATTAAACTATCTACTGGTAGTTATGTGGAAGTTGTTGATGTTTGAAAAGCTTGTTGAACCATATAATAGTTGAGTTTACAAAATCTGTGTTTATGCACTTTAATTTTGCGCAACAAATTTGAAATCTTGATTTTTGTTCACTCCTGTGGGAAAGTACTTCTGTCATAAGTATACATCTGTGCTGTTGATTGGAAGACATATTTACTATGTTTTGATGCGCTTAACTAGATGCATATGACGCTCCTGTCGCTGACGTCGATGTTACTATGATGTTGCAGGCTTCAGGGGAGTTTGATTTTTGAATTTTGTGGTAAAGATGATATTTTAGGAAATCGTGTATCGACTCTCTGTCTTTTAACATAATGGGGAGGTGACAAAGCTGGTGCGGTGGCGAGTTTGGCACTATGCTCATGTGTCGTGTTTTGCTGTTGAGGCTTGCTTCACCCAGTTAGGTTGTTACCGTAACTGCTGTCACTGTAAAAATGATATAGTTGGGACTGTTGTGGACATTTTCTTGAGATGGTCACTTGAAGCTGGTACGGAACTATTCGTATCTGATATAGATACTCCGTTGCTTGTCCGATTAGATGATATTGAGAACTAGTTTCTCGTACAAACTTGTGAAGTCGTTGTCTGCGCACATTGATTGAGTACTACTTGCAGCATTTGGCTGGATAAAGATTCAGATGGTGCCCTCATTCTAAAACCAAAATGGGAAATCTATTGTCGTAGTTGTCTTTGCAGAAAACGAGAACATAGATGTAAACTGAATGGGTTTTACCTGAAGAGAAACACACTTTTTTTTGCATGTAGAAACACACGTTGGACATTTTGGTATCTTACAAGCTTTGTGAATTGTATTTATACATGATACCAGAATACGTAGGTAGCAGAGATAGGCAGTGATGCTCGCACAAAATAAAACATAGGGAGAACACGTGTTGTATTACTTCCACAGTAAATCTATTCCTTTCCTTGGATCTAAAGATGGAAATGGGCCTATTCATTTCCTTGGATCCAATGATGAAATGGAACGCTGGTCTCCCCTGTTTAGACGCACCGGGCTGCGGAAATGTCTTTTTAGTCATAATGCCATATGTTCCCACTACATAAAATTCGTATTTTAAAATGTCAACAAACGTCAAACAAAAATTTCGGATATATATCCGAACATTCTATGTTGGCATAAAACTTTGTTGGAAAAATAATTTTTTTGTACCCTGTGTAAAAAAGACAAATCCCGGTGTTTCAAAGTGACTTCGTATGAGGCATTTTTTTTGTCTTTTCCACACCGGCAACAAAAAAGTGTATTTTTTTGCGAAATTTTATGTACGAACATAAAATGTATGGATGACCATCGGAATTTTTAAAGATATTTTGACATTTTAAAATATTTAAAAATATTTTGCATAACGGGTGAATCTAGACCTGCTACCCAAAACACCGAGTCCCGCCGCAGAAATGTCTTTTTGAACCTGTATTAGTAGTAGCCTGTGGTTCGGCTTGCTGCGGTGTCCAACCTAGGTTTATGGATTATAGATCCAAATGGTTATGGTATTTATAGGCTAGTTGGGAGTAGATCGTGTGAGGCGAATTTGACAATGCGATGCTTCAGCATGTGAGCCTTCGCCTCCTTTGCCTAGAAGCTATTGACATTTTGCTCGATCAACGCTTTGTTCTCGATCTTGCTTGCTCCGGCCGGATTCTTCTCCATGTGCACCGTTGTGGAAGGACGCGCGCAGGCGCGTTCGGCGCCGATAAAGAAAGATAAGTCCGCGAGTACTACTTTTCCACAGCGATCGATCAACAGTCTCAAAAATGTCCCAGTGGCAACCGCATGCGTTTGTATTTGTAGGCTTGGGTCAGGATCAAGGCATATCCCAGGTTAGATAAATCTGGTGCCGCTGACTTTTGAGGAAGAGTTCACCGGTACAGAAAATGACATTTTAAGATGGTAATGTCTAGTTTTAGAGTTGGCGATAATCGTTGTACTATATTAGAAGGGTTCCCGTTTTCCAAGCTTAAAATTAGATCTCGGTGGTTTTTCAGCACAAACCTATAGATGACCAAATGGGTTTAGAGCATCTCCAACTGAGGCGGGAAAAACGCCGCGGGCGCCAATTACCGGCATTTTGCCGCGCGTGGGGCATTGCGCGCTACAGCAAACGCGGGAAAGTCCCACGCGCTGGCGCGCAGCGCTATATATCACGCCCCGCGTCCAGTGTACTGAGCAGTCACGCGCCCTCCAACCGCTCTCTTTCCTCTCCCGCACGTGCACTGAAAAAAATCCCCCACCGCTTCCGCCGCTGTCGCCACCATGCATCCGCGCCGTAGGAGCCTCTCCGGCTACCGTGGTGTCCTGGCGCGGCCGAGCGGCACCTACTACGCGGAGATTGATGGCGTGATTCACACGTTCGCTGGGAGACCCCAAGAGTAAGGTATGATGTAGCGTAGCAGCAATTTTTCCTTGATACAAAACCAAGATTTATCGATCCAGCAGGACTAGGAGAAGGCTTCGGAAAGGTGTCTCCCTCCCCTGGCGCTAGGAGGTAAACGTGGACCTGCGCACACACGAACAAACTATTTTGCCCCAACGAAACAAAGTGGTTGTCAATCTCTCCGGCTTGCTGAACACAAAGGATTAAATATATGTGTGTAAAATAATATGAGAGCAAAAATGACCAGCGAGCAAAGCTATGAAAACGGTTGTAAGCAATATAGGAAAATATGACCGGAGTCCACAGTTCACTAGTGGCGTCTTTCCGAAAGATAAACATGTTGGGTGAACAAATTACAGCGAGACAATTGACAAACATGGGCGCACCACAATACTATCATGACACAAAGTTCACCGATTCATCTAATATGGGCATTACGACAAAATACATAGACCGTTATCCAACTGCATTTATGACTAATAATCCATCCTGGGATCGCTATCCAACCTGTCACCCGAAAGTATTAAGTTGCAAGCAACAGATAATTGTAATAAGCATGGTGCGTAATGTAAGCAATGGTTACAAAATATAGCAATAAACACCGCTGTTTTACCCCTAGTAGCAATAGCACATCTTAAGTCTTAATCGTTTCTGTCAACTTGAGCTCAGACAACAGAGGCATGAACCCACTATCTAGCACAAATACCCTCTCTAAGATACTAGCAATTACTTGGCCAAAACATCCACAAGTATCGGAGAGCATGCAAGATCATTAATAAAACATATGATAAATAAACTGAACAATAATGTCATGACTCCATAATTCATCGGATCCCCGCAAACACAACATGTAGCATTACAAATAGATGATCTTGATCATGTTAGACACCTCACAAGATCTAAATAATGGAGTACAAGAGAGAAACAACCATCTAGCTACTGCCATGGACCCGTAGTCCCGTGGTGGACTACTCACGCATCACTCCGGAGGTAGACATGGTGGTGTAGATGCCTCAAGTGATGATCTCCCCCTCCGGCAGGGTGCCGGGAAGAGATTCAGAACCCTCCCGATCTAGGCTTGGCAACGACGGCGGCCTCGGATATTTTTTGAAAAATATGATCGGGTATCGAGAGTTTTCGGGACGACGGATATTTATAGGCGAAAGGACAACTCGGGAGGGCACCCGAGGTGCCCAGGTGGGCCCCAGCCGCGGCTGGGTGGCGTCTGGGGGATGTGGGGCCCCCTGCAGCTCCCCTCCTAACGCAATCTTTGTTTCCATGTAAAAATAATTCTCGTAAATTTTTAGGCGATTCGGAGAAACTTCCCCGACTAGTTTTCTGAAACAAAAAGACAGCAGAAAACAGGAACTGGCACTGGACATCTTGTTAATAGGTTAGTTCCATAAAATATGCCAAAATGATATAAAAACATTATAAAAATATGTGGCAATGATATATAACAAGCATGGAACAATCAAAAATTATAGATACGTTTGAGACGTATCAGAGATCTGCTCCGGTGAGGAGCAGATTTCCCTCGATCGGCACCTACGAGACGACGCACGAGGCCGCCCGCGCCTACGACGTGGCGGCGTGGCGCCTCGGGCGGCCCCGACGCGAGATGAACTTCACCAACGCGCACAACCTGGTACCGCCGCCGCGCCTCGTCACCGAGGAAGACTGGCGCCTCCACCGACGGACCCAGTCCCGCCTCCTCGTCGCGGAGAGGGACGAGCTCACCGTGGAGCAGTGGCGTGCGCGCCACCCGAAAGAAGCCGCAGCCGAGGAGGAGTTCTGGGAGACCATGGCGGCCGAGCGGGCGGAGAGGAGGGCGGAGTGTGCGGATGAGAGGGCCCAGAAGCGGGCGCGCAAGGCCGCGGCAGAGGAGCAGCTATACGGCCACACCACCTAGGGCGAGGAAGATCCCAGGTGGGATGGTTTGTGGACCGACATCGACGACACGTCGTCCTCCTCCGACAACGAGTAGACTAGATAGGCATCGTTTTAGTTTATCGTGTGTTCATGTGATCGTGTCACTAGTAGGAATATGCCTATAGCCACCACGCTACCGCTGGCGGACGTTCGTTGGCGTCCGCCAGCGCTATTACCGCTGGCGGACGATGTTGAGTGCCCGTCAGCGGTACCTGTTATACCGCTGGCGGACGGTGTTGAGTGTACGCCAGCGGTAGTGTAACGCAGGAGCCAGCAGGCGGGGCTAACTACCGCTGGCGGACGGCTGCCGTGTTCGCCAGCGGTACTTGACTTACCGCTGTCGGACGGTGCGGCGTGCCCGCCAGCGCTAGTTAGCCCCGGCCCAGAAATGAGCAAATTACCGCTCGCGGACGGCTGCCATGTCCGCCAGCGGTACGTGACTTACCGCTGGCGGGCGCGGAATGTCGTCCGCCAGGGGTAACTTGGCATGTGTATATTGATGTTTCTGTGACTATTCATCGAAAGATGTCAAATTCTATAAAACTATTGATATTTCTGTGATATAACCACTAGTTGTGTACCTTAAAATGATTTAAAAAAAAAATTCAGACCAAACTATCAAACACTAGTAGTTCAAATTTGGATTAATTTCGAAAAATCAGCATCAACTCATTTAACTAGGCGAAATTAGATAGAAATCAAGAAAATTCCTAATACTTGGGGATTATCCATCAAATATGGACTACTCTTTGTGATATTTAGATGGATGCCATTTTGCAGCATATTTTTGGTACTTGGTTCACAAAAAACGTCAATTTTTACACTTAGAAAAAGGAAAATTATATTTATAAAAATAATTTGTAAAATCTCTTCGGAACCATTGCTTCCTATACCAAGACACACCTATTTGTCGAATATGAGAACTTTATCACAAACTATGCCGTGGAAATCGCCATAACTTGGTCATTTGGCTTGAAACTTATAGATGTTTATACATGATAGATATTTTTGTGAAGATTTTTTTTGAACAATTTATCAAAAATCAAGGTTATCATTTTTTATAGCAACTAGTACACATAAAAGGACTCCATGCAAGAGGATATTTTTTTTGAGGTTTTTCACTTTATTTGATTTTTTTCGAAAAACGGTCAAAATGGCCACCATGACTATTCATCGAAAGAGGTCAAATTCTCTAAAACTATCGATATTTCTGTGATATAACCACTGGTTGTGTACCTTAAAATGATTTTAAAAAAATTCAGACCAAACTATCAAACACTTGTAGTTCAATTTTGGATTAATTTCGGAAAATCAACATAAACTCATTTAACTAGGCAAAATTAGATAGAAATCAAGAAAATTCCTAATACTTAGTGATTATCCATGAAATGTGCACTACTTTTTGTGATGTTTAGATGGGTGTCATTTTGCACCATATTTTTGGTACTTGGTTCACAAAAAAGTCAATTTTTGTACTTAGAAAAAGGAAAATGATATTTATAAAAATAATTTGTAAAATCCCTTTGGAACCATTGCTTCCTATACCAAGACACACCTATTTGTCGAATATGAGAATTTTATCACAAACTATGCCGTCAAAATCGTCATAAGTTAGTCATTTGGCTTGAAACTTATAAATGTTTATACATGCTAGACCTTTTTGTGAGGACTTTTTTTGAACAATTTGTCAAAAATCAAATTTATCATTTTTTATAGCAACTAGTACACATAAAAGGACTCCATGCAAGAGGATATCTTTTTTTGAGGGGTTTTCATTTTATTTGATTTTTTTTTTGAAAAAGGTCAAAATGGCCACCATGACTATTCATCGAAAGAGGTCAAATTCTCTAAAACTATCGATGTTTCTGTGATATAACCACTCGTTGTGTACATTAAATGATTTTTCTAAAAATTTCAGACCAAACTATCAAGCACTTGTGGTTCAAATTTGGATTAATTTCGGAAAATCAACATAAATTCATTTAACTAGGCGAAATTAGATAGAAATCAAGAAAATTCATAATACTTGGGGATTATCCATCAAATGTGGACTACTCTTTTTGAGAATTAGATGGGTGCCATTTTGCACCATATTTTTGGTAGGTGCCTCACAGAAAAACCCTTTTTTAGCACTCCGAAAATGAAAAATTGTTTTTTTGTGCAACAAAAATGAAAAATTTATTTGGAAACATTGTTCTCCATCCCAATATGCATACTTGTGCACAATATGGGCACATTTGAAAAAACTATTCCATGGATCAGGTCATAACATTGGTCATTTGGCCTAAAAGCCATGAGTGTTCGTAGATGGTAGCTCATTTCTGAGAACACTTTTTTTAAAATATTTGTTTATTTCAAATTTATTATTTTGAATGGTAACTAGGTCATATATAATGGCACATTGTGAAGGTCTTCTATTTTTTGATTTATTTTGAATTCCTTATGCCGATTTCAAAATATTGTCAAAACGATGGACATTACCGTTCATACTAGGTGTCGAATCCTACATGAATCTTGGTATATCTCTAATAAAATAGGTATTTTTGTGTCTAAAAATGAAAAATCATGAGCAAACTACGAAGCACATGTAGTTCAAATTTGACCCACTTTCAGTTGAATCGGCATAAATTTGTGTTTTTCAAGACTGGTGGATGGAAACCTTTTTACTCCCAGCCATTTGGTTAATTGTTCTTAACATGCGGTATAATATTTTAGAAAAATGTTGTGGTCCAATTTTGCAACAAATATTTGGTAGTTACTTCACAAAACCCATGTTTTTAGCACTCACAAATCATTTTAAATGGCACTTGCCTCGAACCAATCAGAACGCAGAACCACTCTCCCCACGGATCACCCTTCGGTAGCCGATATGAGCCGTCACGCCTTACCGATCCAACGTCTCTGGATCACTCCTCCTTCCGAAAAGACTACAGCGTGCGGCAGCCTCCGAAACCCTAACCCTAAATGCCCAAATCCAGCCCGTCGCTCCTCTCCCCACAGACCCCGCCGCCACTTCTCTTCCTCTCGCTCGACATCCCAGATCCCACGTCGCTCCCACGATGGTCCACAGACCATGGCGATGGTGGCGCCCCCACGATCCACTCCGTCCAACCGCCGGTGGGGAGACGGCGAAGGTGGCGTCCCCACGATCCGCTCCGTCCAACCGCCGGTGGGGAGACGGCGAAGGTGGTGCCCCCACGATCCGCGTCCTTCTCCGCCGCCATCTTCCTACCGCTAGTGCCTTCGGGATCCGGCGCCACACCACTTCCCTACTTCGCCGCAGCAGCGCGGGATCCCCTTTCCCTCCTCCTCCTACGTCGCACCAGCACCTGGTCTCCGACATGCTCTCCGGTGAGAAACCTCTCACCCCCTACCCCCTTCCCCTAGAACCAAACCCTACCTCATACATGTTTGCTCCCGCCAGCACGGCCGTGGCCTCGACCATCTTCTCCAGCGCCGTTCTCGACACCCTTCTTCGCGCGCGGCTGGCAACATGGAGGTGGAGGTCGTTGCCTCCGCTATAGCACGAGAGCGCCTCCCTGCAATCTTGATCCGGGAGGAGGTTGAGGACGCCGGGCGGATGCGGCGAGTTGCTGCGGAGCGTGGCCGGAGGAGGCGAGGTCGACGACGGCGTGAGCAAGCCGAGAAAGTAGAGGGCGCCAGAGGGGCCGAGCCCGGTCGCGGTTTGAGGACCCCGGATTAGCTATCCGAGATACTCGTTATGTTTCCTGCAACAATCCCATGATCAGTCTGTTGTTGCACATAACTCGAATTGGCATCACAGAACACCCATAAGTACCGAATGAATTTACTTACTTGATTGAAGCCATAACTTCAACCGGTACTTGCAGCGGAAATCTCCAAAACAACGTGGAGCCCAAGTCACTTGCCAACCCTACAGGCAGTTGACTGGGAAGCGCCCTAGTTCGCATTGACGTCATTAACAACTTCTCCTTCGAACTGCTTCTCTTCATAATCTGGCTAAGACAATAGCCAGGGACGAAACCAATATGAGTACATTTGAATGTACTCGCAAACTACCCCGAAATGAGCCTGCATTACTCTTTTTATTGTTTAAATAAAAACTTTATTTGCTTTGAAAATTCTACATCCTTGTTGAAAAAGAGAAGGATAGACTTTTGTTTAATAAACCTTTGTTTGAAATTCCTATAACTTTATTTGGAAAAGGAAAGAAGGCTTTAGAACTTTTTCCCATAAATCTCTCTGCGTAAGAAGTCTCTTTTAAAACTTTTTCCTGAAAATACATCCTTGTTGAAAAAGGTAAGAAGTATCTTTTATAAACATTTCTCCGAAAAATCACCATTAGGTTTATTTCTCCAAAACTCCTCCTTTTTCGACCATAGCCCTTCATGGTCAAATCATTCTCCAGCAACCTCATACCAGCCCTTTGGTAGAGTTGCAGATACAACACACCTCCATTTTATTTTCAAATCTTAAAACTTTGCAAAACTTGCACATGGTCAGAGGACAGCCTCCCAGCTGTCCATATCCGAGGACTCGGCTATTCGAATAGTTTTACCCTCTGCAGAGGTAGCACGCTTTTCCCACATCCATCCGGCAACTCATCGTGTCAGCCACGTCCCGCCATACAAGGTGTATGCGAAGTTGAGTCATCGACCATAGCCTGTCCTTTGCTCATGCTAGTATAGGACCCTACCGCTACGAAACTTTCCAACACACTTAACCCAGCCCGTCGGAATCTAAGTGTGAGGACTCGTAGTTCTGCCCGGCGAATTTTAATGGCCCTACAAATCCTCTATCTCCAATTCATTCATACCAGCCCTGCTGGCATTCTTCTCTTTAGAGGACCCGGGTCAGGGGTAGGTCCTCAGACCATCCCCTCATGGAATGGGGTCATCCCCGTTGTTGAGCCATCCCATACTAATATGAGCAAACTATATGACTACGCCCTTTCCCATATGTGGGTAAATGTGGTCGCACAGGTTATCGGCTGGTCGTCATAGTACAAAGACACAATGTGCATTTTTCATAAACACCACCATACTCCATTTCTCCACTTCAACACCGACATCTCGGCATTCCATAACCACACAAGTATTTTCAAAGGAGTTTTGAGTAAACAATATTTTTCCCATCCTATAGTTTGAAGAAGAATTTCCATCTAATACCTCCATATAGGGTGTCAAAATAATATACTTGTATTTTGGAAAAGGGTTTTCGAAATCATAGCTTTAGTGGCAAAAACCACATAAACCACTTATGCTCTTTATAAGTAAAACATGTGAATCAAAAATAGATGTATATAGATGCAAGCTCAGAGAAGTAGCTTGCCTTGCTTGACAAAGTGACCTTGGTCTTGGTCTTCGGTTTCAACGAATTCCCCTTCCTCGATAAATCCGACAACGTTCTCGTCTAATTAATAAACAAACAAATACAAACAATCACTAACCTACTCAATCAACATCACAACATTACAATCTTAATTGCCCTAAATAGTCACTGCACACATCAAACAACATAATTTTGGTTTCAATTTAATTGAATTAACCATTATTTAATTATGTCTTAATTATGGCAGAAACTTGTTGAACATGTTTAATTACACAACTTGAGTTCTGTTGGTCACAAAAATACAAACTAAATTTCTACGGAAAGCTACTGATGTGTAGAAGATAACACAATTTAGTTTGGATTAATTGGAGTTACCAAACTCCCTACATAATCTCTACTATATAATATCGTTAAAGGTGATGGTCGGCGGCGGTACGTCACGCCGACACCAATCCAAATCGAGTCCATCTTAAACGCGTAGAGTATAGGCGCGCACCAATCCTAAATCGAGTCCAACTGAAAGCGTAGAGTATACACGCGCACCAATCCTAAATCGAGTCCAACTTAAAGTGCTTAGTGTATACGTATATGATTCGAACCAATCTCTCGTTCGTTCGTGTACGTAAACACGATCAGGAAAAAGCCAACCTAAACTCATTGCCAATCCCCGAAAAAAAAAGTAAACTCACTGCCAATGTAAACTGGCCCGACATGTAAGTTTTCGGAATCAAGAATGCAGACAGCTCGACCCATACCTAGATTAGATGATCTTAATTAGTACCGCCTGCATGTGCATGTAAATTTTCGGAATCAGAAATTCAGGCAGCTCGACCATACCCAGATTAGATGATCTTAATTAACACACAATAGTATATACGGGAAACCTTAATCTTAATTAGACAAAATAGTATATACGTGTAAAATTTAGGAAATTATCCCTTTTCAAATATTAATCCTTCATATGATCAGATCGGTGACACCAGGTGAGATTGCAAAACTCATTTACGAGGTTGCGGCGTGTAACTAGGTAAGCCGAAGACCCCATACGCTAATAATTTTTGTGTCTTGGTGAAACATAATATCACAATGTTATAAAATTATTTGTTTTCCCGTTGCAACGCACGGGTATTTAGCTAGTTGGTTTAATCCAGTAACGGCCCTCTCTCTCTCGCCCGGACCGAGCCCCTCCTAGACCCAGCCCCTCCTAGACCTCGCCCGGACCCCGCAGACACCTCGACCCTCTCTCTCTCGCCTCTGTGCGCCACGCCCACCGTGCACCCCCCGCCGGCCTATAAAAATCCCCACCCGAGGCCACACTCTCCCCTGCTCTCTCCTCTCCCTCTCCACCTCACCGTGCACCGCCGGGAGGGCCTGCACGCCTCTGCAGCTTCGCTGCCGTGGCAGAGCACGGCCACGCCCCGCCGGATGCCGAGGTCGACCACGGCCGTGCCGTGCTGATCTCACCCTCCTCTCTCTCGAGCTTGCCCTCTCTCCGCTTCGCCACTAGAAGCTCACCGCCCTCTTCCCCTTCTTTTTCTGTGCACAGGACCGCACACAGGAGCTCGCCGGAGAAGATCCTCGTCCGTGCACGTCAGGGAACTCACCGCCGACGCTCCAAGCATCCCCGAGCTTCGCCATCCTCTCCATCGTCTTCCCCATGCTCCCCGCACTCGACCTCCACCTTCTCCGCCGTCTCCAGGAGCCACTAGGTGAGCCCAGCTTCCTCGCCGCCGTCTCTGGCCGCGGCGGCGCCGCGTGTATTTGGTCGCCGCCGGCGCGCCCCTCCTCCACCGTTGGATCGCGATCCAACGGAGCCATACCGCTTTAGTTAGGTGAGCCGCTGACGGGCTGGCCCCACCTGTCGACGCTTTGATCTTTTCCAGCAGAGGAGAATTAAATCGTGAGTCACTGACGGGTAGGTCCCACCCGTCAGAGATTTCAACATTATCCACTCAGAGTTATAATTCGAATTTTCTGTTAAAATCTAAAACTCTGAAAAACAGTAGTGGATCTCACTTTAAAAAACAATATCTCAAGATTTATAAGTCCAATTAAATCAAACCCAAATGTTCTCGAAGGCTTATGAAATTGTTTAACCAACCCAACTGGTTTCATTTCATTTAGATAAATATTAAATGTGTAGTATTAAAAATGCCACAGAAGGTTTAAAATCTAAATTTATTTGTTTCTGATACTCTATTAACCCAAATAATTCCAAACCAATTTTGGTAGCTTGGTACTGTTATCTATTAGATTCCCTAATTTTGGTAGAATTAATTAAGCAATATTAATTGTTTGGCATTAGAATAAAATGAGCAAACCCTTATGCACTAGAACAATTATAGATGTTTATTGGTTTTCCCAAATAAATTAGGACCAATTTTGTTGGATCACATCTAGATAGTATTACTTACCCCTAAAAGGATTTAATTTTAGGATCAACAGAACTTAATTGGTAGCAAAAACTTGATTATTAAGTTACTGGATTAAACCAATTATGTAGGGAGATTGGTAACTCTAATTAATCCAAACTAAATTGTGTTATCTTCTACACATCAGTAGCTTTCTGTAGAAATTTAGTTTGTATTTTTGTGACCAACAGAACTCAAGTTGTGTAATTAAACATGTTCAACAAGTTTCTGCCATAATTAAGACATAATTAAATAATGGTTAATTCAATTAAATTGAAACCAAAATTATGTTGTTTGATGTGTGCAGTGACTATTTAGGGCAATTAAGATTGTAATGTTGTGATGTTGATTGAGTAGGTTAGTGATTGTTTGTATTTGTTTGTTTATTAATTAGACGAGAACGTTGTCGGATTTATCGAGGAAGGGGAATTCGTTGAAACCGAAGACCAAGACCAAGGTCACTTTGTCAAGCAAGGCAAGCTACTTCTCTGAGCTTGCATCTATATACATCTATTTTTGATTCACATGTTTTACTTATAAAGAGCATAAGTGGTTTATGTGGTTTTTGCCACTAAAGCTATGATTTCGAAAACCCTTTTCCAAAATACAAGTATATTATTTTGACACCCTATATGGAGGTATTAGATGGAAATTCTTTTTCAAACTATAGGATGGGAAAAATATTGTTTACTCAAAACTCCTTTGAAAATACTTGTGTGGTTATGGAATGCCGAGATGTCGGTGTTGAAGTGGAGAAATGGAGTATGGTGATGTTTATGAAAAATGCACATTGTGTCTTTGTACTATGACGACCAGCCGATAACCTGTGCGACCACATTTACCCACATATGGGAAAGGGCGTAGTCATATAGTTTGCTCATATTAGTATGGGATGGCTCAACAACGGGGATGACCCCGTTCCATGAGGGGATGGTCTGAGGACCTACCCCTGACCCGGGTCCTCTAAAGAGAAGAATGCCAGCAGGGCTGGTATGAATGAATTGGAGATAGAGGATTTGTAGGGCCATTAAAATTCGCCGGGCAGAACTACGAGTCCTCACACTTAGATTTCGACGGGCTGGGTTAAGTGTGTTGGAAAGTTTCGTAGCGGTAGTGTCCTATACTAGCATGAGCAAAGGACAGGCTATGGTCGGTGACTCAACTTCGCATACACCTTGTATGGCGGGACATGGCTGACACGATGAGTTGCCGGATGGATGTGGGAAAAGCGTGCTACCTCTGCAGAGGGTAAAACTATTCGAATAGCCGAGTCCTCGGATATGGACAACTGGGAGGCTGTCCTCTGACCATGTGCAAGTTTTGCAAAGTTTTGAGATTTGAAAATAAAATGGAGGTGTGTTGTATCTGCAACTCTACCGAAGGCCTGGTATGAGGTTGTTGGAGAATGATTTGACCATGAAGGGCTATGGTCGAAAAAGGAGGAGTTTTGGAGAAATAAACCAAATGGTGATTTTTCGGAGAAATGTTTATAAAAGATACTTCTTACCTTTTTCAACAAGGATGTATTTTCAGGAAAAAGTTTTAAAAGATACTTCTTACGCAGAGAGATTTATGGGAAAAAGTTCTAAAGCCTTCTTTCCTTTTCCAAATAAAGTTATAGGAATTTCAAACAAAGGTTTATTAAACAAAAGTCTATCCTTCTCTTTTTCAACAAGGATGTAGAGTTTTCAAAGCAAATAAAGTTTTTATTTAAACAATAAAAAGAGTAATGCAGGCTCATTTCGGGGGTAGTTTGCGAGTACATTCAAATGTACTCATATTGGTTTCGTCCCTGGCTATTGTCTTAGCCAGATTATGAAGAGAAGCAGTTCGAAGGAGAAGTTGTTAATGACGTCAATACGAACTAGGGCGCTTCCCAGTCAACTGCCTGTAGGGTTGGCAAGTGACTTGGGCTCCACGTTGTTTTGGAGATTTCCGCTGCAAGTACCGGTTGAAGTTATGGCTTCAATCAAGTAAGTAAATTCATTCGGTATTTATGGGTGTTCTGTGATGCCAATTCGAGTTATGTGCAACAACACCCTCGCGGTAACTCGGGCGTGTGTGGGTCAGTGGCGCGGACATGTGGGACATGTGCCGGCACTGGGCGCACAGACGGGTGCCAAGAGGGGAAGTTCCTGGACTGGGGGTTGACCGACGAGGGCGTCGGTCTTCTAAGGGGGGAAGGATGTGAGATCCTGGCTTAGGGCTTAATAGGATTGATAGAATACTCATATCAACAAGTTGCAACTTCTTTTCTGGAAGCTCATCTGAAAGGAACTCTGAGGTTAAGCGTGCTTGGCCCGGAGCACTCGAAGGATGGGTGACCGACCGGGAACTCGTTCCTGGGTGCGCACGAGTGAGGACAAAGTGCGCAGAAAAGACCAGTGTTTATCTGTGGGGCCAGTCTAGAGATCCTAGTGAGCTGCCGGGGGTGACAGGCCTGGCCCGAGGGTGGGCCGGGGTGTTACACGCGGCGAGCTGGGCGACGGCGGCGCCGCTAGTGAGGCAGTGATTCGTGTGGGCTCCTTGGGGAACCGATTGTAATTAATATGTTTTCTGGTGTGTGTTGTAACTTCAGCTGTTGCTAATAGATCTGGGGTCCTTTTCGCAAAAGTAAATGAATTTACGAATTTGGTTTATATATTTTTTCCTAATAAGTTACCGCTGGCGCACGGAGCTGCCCGCCAGCGCTTACTACCGCTGGCGGACAGGGCCGTCTCCGCCAGCGGTATGGGCGGTTACTGCTGGCGGACGGGCATGCCTGCCAGCGGTAGTAACTACCACTGGCGTATGCATCACTGGCGGGCGCCTGTTCGCCAGCGGTAGAGCATTTCTGTCTGCCAGCGGTAGGCCTTTTCCTACTAGTGTGTGTTCGTCGCATCAATGAAATTTCTATTTTCAGCCTATTTGTTTTGTTTTTTATCTTGTTTTCGTTTGTAAAGACGCAAATACGTGTTTGCGGCGCGCTAATTAGTGCGACTGGAAAACCTGCTACTCCGCGCGCTAGCGCGTCTGAAAAAGCTGAACACCACCCCCACGTGCGAAATCCCTATTTTGGCGCGGTAAAAAAAATTAGGCCGAGGCATACCGCGCATGTTGGAGATGCTCTTAGGTGAAACCCGGGCAAGGACTTGTTTGGTAAAAAAAAAGGGTGGAAAAATAATGTAGGAATGGTAAATTTTGCTATGTGGACAGTGTTCATCAACTTGGTTCAAACGAATTGAGTAAAGGAAAAATGTACTAAATTTTCCTCTGATTTCAGCGTCACAAGATGAACCCCGAAATTTTACAATTCACTATGACCTCTTAACGAGATCAAGATCTCTAGTGGCATAATAACATGCTAACTGTACTTTCTCAAGTTGTTTGACTTTGATTTCATCATATTAATTAGTAATCCTATTTTTTCCTACTTATTATGTGAAACAAACAACCAAGTTTACAGATTTTTGTTTTGTTTTCAATCCTATGTTTTGCACCTACCTTCCTATAATTTCCTAAGTTTTCCCTATTACTCTGTTTTCAGAATCCTACGAACCAAATTGGCAAATAACTAATCGTTGCCGACGGTAGTAATCTTTATGTAGCTCTGAGCATTGACCGGCTCTAGGTAGCGTGCATTTGTCGTAATCAGTTCCGAGCTACTCACTCTGTTGCATAATATGAGTTGTAATAATATCTCATATTATGGGACGGAGAAAGTAGTTTTCAAAGCACAACAACTGAACCTTGTATGTCCACAACTCATAAACTTTATTCCAATGGAAAAGACCCCATTATTATTCATGTATTTAAACTCGTGCGCACATAATATCATTCGCTAACACGCACGTAAAGCACGAATCATGTTGCACAACATGATGGAGTATGCTGGCCTAGCCGATGGTGGGGACCTTGGCGACACCATCGTAGGAGTTGATGAAGACGCGGACGCGCTTGTTGTCAAACTCGGTGGTGACGATGGAGCCGACGGGCAGCACGATCACAGTCACATCCGGCCGGTCACTAAGGATCTTCTGCTTCGCCGCCTCAGACGGCACCCCTAACAGCTCCGGCCACGAGGATTTCTCATCACCCATCTTCGCAACAATTCAAGGCCTGAAAATTTGCAGCTAAGATTAACCAACAGGACAGTTCTCAGCGGAGATCCAAAGAAACCGCATGGACACAAATCTAAATGCATAAAGACATACAGAGTATATATATACGTTTACTTACTGCAAGTGCTAACCTGTATCTGAAGCTGGAACCTGTGGTTTGGTTTGTGGATCTTGCTTTTGGTTTGAGGACTAGCTTAGATGGACATGGTATTTATGGTACTGTACGTATGTATAGGTGCGGCCGGGGTAGATGGGAACCTAGCTGTACGGATTAGCCACTTCTAGGGTTTCATAGCGGCGCCCGAACCCGGTCCACTTCATGTATATTAGCTAGAAAATCAGTTTCAGCTGATCGTGACAAGTTAGTTCAATTTTAACTTGAATCGTATTTTAGCGGGTTTTCGCGGACCCCACCTGTACAACCCTAGCCACATCTTTGACAATGCGATGCTTCAACATTTGACATTTGGGGTTTTTCAAACTTTGCCTACGACTGCCACGCAGACTGTTCGATCGACTGGCAATTTTGTTCTCTTGATTACTCCTGGTTCTTCTGCATGTGACGCGCGCGGCCGTCTTGGACTGGGTCCGTGCAGGGCTTGCGCGTTCTGACATGCTGTACATAATGTACGGCCGGCTTGGTTATGGTCGTACGGTGCCGATAATAAAGAGATTACTACGCGGAAGGATGTCTTTTCGGCTCTTTTTTTTTTCCTGGAACAGACATGCGCTCACAAATACTACACACATCTTACTCCCTCCGTCCCAAATTAATTGACTTACATTTGTCCACATGTGGATATATCTATACGCATAACATGTCTAGATACATCCATGTGTAGACAAATGGAAGTCAATTAATTTGGAACGGAGGGAGTACCTCTCTATGAGCGAGACTGCACCGACATACCTGGTTTTCTGCAAAAAGACCACCGATTTATTAATCATTCACAATAGTACAAAAGATTCAAAAAGTAAAAAAAAAATACAAATAGGTCATTCGACCACCTAGCGATGACTACGGACACTGGAACGAGCCGAAGGCGCGTCGCTGTCCTCGCCCCTCCCTCGCTGGAGTCAGGCAAAGCTTGTCGTATAAGGGCTTGTTATAGTAGACAGACGAGAAATCGTCATGCTAATGCTAAGACCCCAAAGGGTCAGCGCACCAGAGCAGCAACCATCGACAAAGATGAAAACCGTAGATTGAAACAATCTGACCTGCAAACGCACCGACGAACACAAAAACTGACAAGATCTCATGAGATCCGTCGGACACACAACTCCACACGTCCTTCGCTAGCGCTAGGCGCACCACCGGAGGGCAGGGCTTACATGGGCTGCTATTGCATTTGGCTAACAAGATTAACCAATTATGGAACCTCAACCATCGTGTCGACCCAGATGCAAACACTGTTTTGGTCGATCACGGTGGGAAAATTTATCCTACCATCGCGACATGGACATTGAGTTCTGGTCGATCCTCCTTGATCGTACGACCGATAAGCTCAGGCCACCCCATCATTTATAATACCATACTACTCAGGATAGTGCTAAGAGCCAATAAAATGAGGAAGACCTTGGAACATAAGGTGGAAGCAACTATTAACATTTTGTAGGGATGACCACACCATTTGTAGAGTTACACCTCGGGTTTAGGACACAAGAACACCGACAGTGCTTCTTGGCAGTTTACATAATCTACTACTCACGTTGCCATAACATAACTATTCTCGTTGCACATGATCTATATATGTCCCTCACTTTGAGACTTTGTTGGTAAACACATGACATTTTACGATCTTGTGATTTCTTTCTACCATTTTTCTTTGCATATATGCCCTTGGTTTGGTAGTTGCGGTGTTAATTACAATAAAACTCAAATGATACACTAATCAAATACTCCCTCTGTCGGTGTTTCGTAACCGGCTAGTGATTTTTTTTAGGTAAAGGTTTATGACCACGATTGGATGAGCTAGCAGTCTCAAGCACGCAAGAATGTATACAGGTTCAGGCCCCGGTATCGTCCCAGTAAAAACCCTATTCCTGTGTGGATTGATTGTATTCCGGTGTGTGAGACGCTCAAGGTATAAGATAATACCGGCTAGCGTCAGTTTTAGCCAATTGGGTGGATGCACTAGTACAGAAGGACATATCAGAAACGGACCGAAAAACCCCATCGGAAACGGAGAAACGGTCCGTGTCCCCGCCCCAGTCACTGATGTGAAGTCCCTTATCGGCAGCGGAGAAAATAACCGTCACCGATGAAGTCTCTTTTTGGCAACGGTTGTGCATGTATCTCTGTTGCCTCAGTGTCGAGCTCATCAGTAGCGCAGTTTTGAATTTACCCGTTTGCATTTAGGTTTCTTCACAAGCCTATAGCACATATTCAGATGCCACCGGACATTTAAAATCTCACAACACAAGTACAAAAATGATAGCAAATTCATTCATAACGTATACCGAATTTCACCATTACATTGCTGTTACACTTGTGCCACTAAACCTATCGTTGGCATGCCTTCCTATCTATTCCACTATTCTCAAGCTCCACCGAGGTTCTTCCTCGGTTCGCTCATCCTAACTAACTTAAACTTATCCTTGTCATTTCTAACTAAACTTATCTTCATGACTTGCTGCTACATTTGTCTCACAACTTTGTCAAGTTCATGAATTCGATCTTCTTCTTGGATGGTGTCGTCGAAATATAATAACGTCACCGCTGTGACATTTCGGCCACACTATCCAAGACACTATTAATTAAAAAAGTGTTTTGTACAGTGCAGGGAAACGTCACAACAACGACGGTTCACGGATATGATCCCAATTTGTATTTAGCTCATTTAAAGCATGTTTGGATTTGCATGGCGTTTCTGCATAAAAGTACATGGATGGATAGTTAGAAAAGAGCCAAAATCTGATGCTACATGACATAACCACAGGGTTAGGATGAAAACAGTTTACACCTTAACCACCAATATCCACGTTCTTGCTGTCCATCTAAACGATTTGGAGGCAAAACTTTAAGGCCATGATTTCTTCAACAGCCTCACCATTTTTATGCATTGTCACCGAAATATACTATTACTTCATACACTTGCAAGTTAGCTACACAAAACCATAACGAGGATAAGCACATTGACAAAAAGTTGTCAACTCAAATAGAGTGTAAGATCTAGTAGTAATACAAAGAGTTGAAATTAAATATGCTAAAACAGAGACACCGGGATACTAGACAAGATTTTTATGCTACTTTCAGTGGATGTACAACTATACAAGGCATGCAAGTTACTAAAAATGGTTGCAAGTGGGAAGGACATACTCATAGGATGCGCGTCGGTGGAAGATCCACGTCGGTGATGCCGGCCGCGCCGCTCGGGGAAGATGCGAGGCAGCCCGCCCGGACGTGCCGCTAGGGAAGATGTGCGGCGGCTCGCCGACGCGCCGCTAGTAGAAGATGCGCGACGACTGGGCGGGATGCGCAATGGCTCGACGCCCGCTCGGCTGCGCCGCTCAGATATGGGAGATAGGGTTTAGATCTGGCGCTGCTTGGAGCCGCCGCCACTATGAGAGTGAGAGTGTGAGTGAGACTGAGAGCGAGAGCGTTAGGGTTGTCGTAATGGGGCATTTATAGCACAAGTACAACAACATCGGGAACGGAGGTGATAAACAACCGTTCCCTTTTATTTGTTTACTGACACACTGGGCCTACTTACGAAGGATCGATGCAGAACAAGAAATAAATTTATGTTCATATACCAATTTGCAATAGAATTGAACTATCTAGTTTACTTGTTCTTTTTCCGCCCAGCCTCCGCGGCGCGGCGTCGCTTCTTGCTGGTAACCTTCTCCTCTGGCGTCTCCTTCTCTAGAGCCTCCTCCTCCGGCGCGTACTCCTCCTCCGGCGCCACCTCCAGCGTGGGCTCCTCCTCCTCCGGCGGCTCCTCCGACACGTGATCCTCCTCCTCGTCGGAGTCGTCTTCTTCCTGGCTAGAATACGGCTCCGGCGGGTCCTCCGGCTCCTCCTCCTCGCCGGAGTCGTCTTCTCCTTCGCTCGAAGACGGCGGGTCCAAGTCGTCGGGGTCCGAGTCGTCGGGGTCCGAGTCCGTCGGTCCGTCTTGATCCCACCATGGGACGTCACCGCGGTCTTCACCGCTCGCGTCGTCAGTCGGGACTTCCTCGTTCTGCCACCAGGGTTCCTGCATGGCGGTTGTGCTAGTCTGATAGAGAACGTGGGAGAGAACGAAGGGGAGAATGCGAGAACTGCTTGGCTTCGCGCGGTTTCAATCCCATTGTACTAGCGGCGAGCAGGCGGTTCCAATCCCTTGTGAATTAAGCCGCATTGAACAAGCGCGCTTTCAGTTTGCAACTGAAATTTCCCAAGCACATCGCAAATGGATATCCATCCCCAATCTTTGCCATAGAGACCATTATTGGAAATGGAGCCAAAATTATGACCATTGCAAATAACATGGGTGACGGAGTTAATAACTTCTCCGTAACCAATGTTGACGGGCCAGTCGCAGCCTAGTTCGGTCAGGTCTCAGCGGAAACGGTAAAATCGTGATTTTCCGTCGCCTAACTCGCGCCGTTTCCATATAGGGGTATCCGATGTGTCGTTCTACACTAGTGTGATGATGTGTTCTCCGATGGAGAAGGTGTATGTGTTATGTGTTTGTGGGTGTGTGTTTTTGTGGTTGTGATGGGTGTGTGTGATGAATGAATTGAACAACCCTTCTCCTTAGAGAAATGTACGCTTATAGAGGGCACGTAACCGCCTTATAGGAATGGTCCGTTAACGCTACATGCCCGGGTACGAGTTGTGATGGGACTGAGGCTATCGCCAGGCTGTAGCGGATGGTGTCAGCACCAAGGACTCTACGATGCCCTTTGTTGTATATAAGGTACTGCTCTCCCCATATTGTTAGGGACGAGACCTTTGGAGAACGTACGGGCCATGTCGCCTTTGCCGTGGCCGGCAAGTTTGGATGACCGACTAGCTCGATCGATAGTTGCGAAGCGATATGCCTTTCGCTTGGCCCCCTTTTTGGACTAGTTGGACACCATATCCTCATAGTGTTTTAACTGACCCGAACCGCCTAGCCTTTTAGCCAATCAGAGGAGATTTTCCGTTGAAGGGTATGGGCAGTCCATAACACCGTCACCTTCTGTTTCTTCTTATAAGTTGTATTAGTTTTTCCAAAAGTCAAACTTGAATTTTTTTACCAAAAGTTTAGAAGAAACTATCAACATTTGAAGTACAAAAAAAATAGATTTCATGATGAATCTAATGATACTGATTTGATATTGTAAATCTAGCAATGTTTTCTAAAAACTTGTTCAAAAATCATCTTGTTTGACTTTTAGAAAACTAATACACACCTTATAAGAAGAAACGGACGGAGCAGAACATATTTACTCAAATCAAAGAATAATTATTAGGTAGTGAAAACAATTACGTCGATGGCAAATGATATGCCAAACTGAATTCACAAATGATGTGATAATCTTTTTTTGCGGGTAAATGATATGCAACAGAGTGGAGCTTGTTCGGTTAGTCCCCTCCACAAATAGATTGGACTGGATTGGAGGCGATTAGGTGGGTTTTGACTTGCATGGGATTTTATCCACCTCCATACCTGTCAATCCTCTTCAAAATTTCGCAAACCGAACAAGGCCTATGCACTTTTGATTGGTCGTCGTTCTTGCAGCGGTATGATCTCTTGCTAGATGTACAATCCATGGGATCAAGCTGTCATGTACTTATAAGTCAATGCTAACTTAGAAAAATGCGAAGTCCCGGCTTAAGGCTATCCACAATGCGGGTATATCATATGGTGTATCATGCATTCCATGCATACGAAAAACTGACGCGTCACGGTAATTAATAATAAGAAATGAGATATATAGTAATATCATAAGTAGGTACCATAATATAACACATTCCAATATAAAATGAGTCTAGATAAATACAATATTACATGATACTGCATATATGTTATTTTTTTTCAAGAACAGGCAACCAAAGGTTGCGTGTCTTTTTATTTAAGATTTAGCAAAGAGGATAGTACAAGCTCAAAGTCCACACGAACGCACCCACAACTTACAAAGAACTACTCCTCACTTCTACCCACTGTTCTACGATCTACCCTGATTTAGCCAAAGCCCACAGCTTCAGCTCTTCCTTGGTCAAGTCGACAAGCTGACCCAAACTCAAGTTCTTCTGCTCAAAGGTGCGCGCATTGCGTTCCAGCCAAAGACGGCGAAGGCCTGCAATTGCGATCAGCATGATACCCTTCCTGTTCCTTGTTGGCTGTCGGTTGGAGATGGACATCCACCAGCTTCTAAGGGTTTCAAGTGGCTGTGGAGCAATGTCTGGCACTCCCAGATCACGAGTAAGAAGGAACCAGAATTCTCTAGTGAAGGGGCATTGAATAAGAAAATGGTCGATGTCTTCCAAAACCTGATCACAAAGAGTGCATTTGTCAAGATGGTCGAGACCCTTGCGACGCCTTCTTTCCGCTGTCCAGCAGCGATTACGCAAAGCAAGCCAACAGAACAATTTCTCCTTCAATGGAGCTGTGTTCTTCCACAGGGACTGGGCATAATCCATGTTGGTGGTGCCATGAAAGAAGGCCCGATAAGCAGAAGAGGGAGTGTACTCACCTTTTGTTGATAGACGCCAAGTAAAGGAATCATCTTGATCTGACAACGGCAGTTGTGTTTGCACCGCAGCCCAGAGGGTCATAAACTCAGCCAGAGCTTGCAGAGTAATGTCACCTCTAATGTCCTTGATCCACTGCTGGTCGTGGATGGCGTCTGCCACAGTTCTATCTTTTGCCCCTCTACTAGTAGCAAAGGACATAAGAGCCGGAGCCAGTTGTGCAGGACTCTGCCCATTTATCCACCTATCTGTCCAAAACTTGGTTCTATCTCCTCTCCCTAGCATATATGTTATAACTCACTATTAAGTTAGTAACATAGACAAATATCATATGCATATGCATGAAGCTACTCTACTCCGTCGGGGTCGGTTTACACGGTCCCATTCCATTTTCATACGGTTTTCACAACTAACAAAGATTTAGGTGCAGTATTGCGGATTTAATTGGGCGTAGCCCGTAGTTTCCTCTCCTTCCATTTCCTTTCCCTAGCGTGTACCAGTGTACGCAGCATGCATGGATTCTCTGCATGCAAGTGGGAACGCGGGGTGGATTACCTGCATGCGAGTTAATTAGGCTCCATGGTCAAATGATTTATGGCTCACAGTGGGAAGTAACATTCAATACCACCATATATATATATAGAGCAATAGCACTATGCAATGTGCTGCTAACCTCACCACCCGCCCCCTTCCCGCGCAGTAAGACCTTTTGTAATGGTGCCTCAAAACTAACATTTTTGAAAGAAAGGACGTTCTTTTTTCTAGGGACGTTCTTCTGTAGACTGTGGCGTGAGTTCATTGTTTATGTCTAATTTAACAAAAATATTGATTCGTACGTCACTAAGTCACATATTTGCACCCTTTTGTACTCGTGTTAGAGTATTGTAGATTACATTCCACTGAATATGTCAAAGTGGTTAAAATACCTTATTTTTCTAAGACAACAGACTGATGGCCAGACGATATCACTGATGCTCCAACCACATGACTACTTGTAACAAAACAACATGACATACATACAACACATCCATACATATATTTTCTGAAACACCCATACTTATTTACTCATTAGATTAATATATATATATTGCATGGGCCTTTATTGACATTGGCTAATTGGGCTATAGTTTAGCCAATCGTGGGAACCTTAGCCACCATGTCCACCCAGATAATGACGCGGTTCTCGTCGATCACGGTAGGAATGATTGCTCCCACTGCCAAGACTTGCACGTTGAGGTCTGGTCGTTCCGCCTTGATCTTCTCCTTTGCCTCCTTGATCGTACGCCCGACCAACTCAGGCCACTCTGTCTTCTTAGCACCGTCGGAGTTGCTCATGGTGAGATAGAATTGGAGAAATACCTGGATTTGTTAGCGCTTCGTGGTCAATATAAGCCAGAAAATTTGTCTTTCCCAATCAGACAATCAGTGTTCCTTTCACGTTTCTAACCAAAAGCACAAGGTTTATCGGACCTACTCTTATAGATTTCTACTTCAGTGTCTGTAGTTGAAACAACTATTAACATTTTGTAGACATGGCGACAACATTTGTTAATGTTTAAAGCTCCCCTGGGATTAGAAGACGCAAGAATGCCAATTCTGCTTCGTGACAGTTCATTGAATCTACTAACATTGGCATACAAAATTACTGCTATGGCTCAGGATTAAAGATGTTCCTCACTTTAAAATATGTTCGCAAATATATGTCCTTTAAATCACATGATTCCTTTTTATAATGTTTTCTTTAAATTCTTGTAAAAAATATATTAATATCAAGACAATACCAATTGCACCCGGTCCCTGGACATGCCTCCCGTTTGATAGTTGCAGTGTTAATTAAAATATACTTAGAAGAACACTAGTAAAATATATCATTTAATCAAATTCAATATTAATCAGGCGGCGAAATAATTATGCCTGTGGCAACTGGCAAATGAAATGGCAAACGACTGAGTATGCAAGTAATATGCTAAACCCTTTTTTTGCCGCGTAAATGATAAGCTCAAAACTGAGAGTGGAAAGAAATTATGCACTTATATCTGATCGATCGTTTCTGGCAGTGGTGATATTGCTCTCTTGCTAGATGTGGGAACCATGGATCAAGCTGTCCTGTATTTATAAGAAACTTTCGAAGTTCCAAAGGCGTGTCCGCGTAAGCTTCTCACCGCATCCACGCCATCGTGCGCATGTGGCCGGCGGACTTGCTATTTTCAATATTATTTGGACCAGCAAACTCAGTCTAGGCCATGCACGTTGATGCGTGCAAAGACACGAGGTTTCACTAGGGACCTTATCATTTGAGTCATATCGATCTCGTAGTCGATAAGTACAAGAATAACAGCCTGTTCGATCGCTATGAAAATTTCGGTAATTGAGTGATAAGTCTTCATGCTAGTATTACAAAAATACGACCTGATTTTGCAGATCGATGTCACATGGCCAATTGACCAGGCATATGCCTATTCCATTGACTGAAGGACGACATAGACTCAGATCCAAAAAGGAGGTGCTACAGTCCCTGAGAAAACCCTACCCTCGCACCCGTGCGGCGCCGCCGCCGCCGCACCGGGGCGCCCCCGCCTCCCTTTTTCCGGCCGCTCCCGTCTCCCCCCCTCTCCTCCGCCGCCGCCGGCAGCGTCGCCACGAGAAAGTCCGGGCGGCTCGGCGGCGGCGGCTTTCCCCTCGCGCGTCAGGGGACAGGTCATGGCGGCGGGCCTGATCTGCGACTCCTCGGCGGTGATGGCGGGGCAACGGCGGCCGGAGTACGGCGGCGGGACGGTGCGCATCGGCGGGGATTGGCAGCCGCTGAACCTCCATTGGTCGGCCACGGCTCGCGTGGGTGCTCCTGGCCTTGACCCGCATCACGAGGACCCCCGGGGCGGTGACCCTGGGCTTGGTGGTGGTGGTCATCTCCTCCGTCGGAGGTGGTCGACCCGTGGCTGGATTGGCAGATCTCGATCTGTCGTCTAGTCCGGCTGCTGGTGCCGGTTGCTTGGCACCATGCGGTGCCGGCGGCCGGTCAGGCGGCGGCGGGCTGGTTCTCCACCGTCCAGTCCTGTCGGCTCAGATAGAATAAATGTGGCGGTCCTTGGATCTCTCTCACGCCAAGACGAAGATCTTCCTGATGTATGTCCTCATTGATTTGGCCGGAGTGTTGTGTTTCGGAAGGCTCTGCCGCGAACTCCACTGGGCGACTCATGCCTGGAGATTGCTGGATCGGATGGTATTCGATCGTGCGCACCCGTGTTTTTTCTCTGACCGTTTGGTTTCAGAGGGAGCGCTTCGAAACTCTGCTGGCTGTTAATATCATGGAGCACGCTTTTTCGTTCCATGGTGCTGGCGGAGAATGACATGGAAGGCGAGATCTGAGGACTGGTAATGGTGGTTTGATTCCTTGTGCGGATGAGGAATTGGCTTGGTGTTTCATGACTTGGAGCAGCGGCATGTAAGTGGGGGCGACAACATACGTGAAGTCCAAAGTCCTACCTTTCAGGGTGAAAATCCAAGGTCTGGCCTTAATTGGTTGTGCCTGACAGTGGTCTTGCTGAAGACATTGTTTTGAGAGCGAGGACTATCTTCAGGGCTAAAACCCAAGGTCTGGCCTTAATTGGTTGTGCCTGACACTCTTCTTCTTGAAGGCGTTGCTTTTGAAGAATTGGACATCAGGTGTTGTCTTGGAGGTGGTTGTGCGGCTGCTGCAAGGACTATAACTCTGTAGCGGGACTTTTCTTTTTATTTCTTCTTCTTATTGTTTTTCGGCTGTGTGCATCCGTAATAGATTTGGTTATTGCGTTGTTGCAGAGGCTGGGTGTAATTTGTATCTCCTCGATATTAATAAACACTCTTTATCTAAAAATTCCATTGACTTGGATATGAACCCTTGCTCCATTGACCCACACACGTCGAAGCCACGTCCCTTCTTATCGCCAATAATGGAGAAAGACATATCCTTTTGCTATAATAAAAAAATGAAAAAGAAAAACATGTTCATTTACACTGGCTGCAGAGGTTCGTTTTCTTCCATTTTATGATGCTTTCCAGGAAACCTGTGCTGTGCATGCTCATAGAAACCGAGGATGTATAGCTTCCTCTCGCGCAGCCGCACGCCGATCATTTCGACACCTAAGAATCGCGTTCGTGTCATGGGTTCCGTCCGTGATGTGTCCAATTAGTGTAGTGCAGCTTTTTGTAGGACGGGCTGCATGTAGCCCTTTTTTGAAAAAAATAAAATACGATACTTTAAAGTTTCAAACAATTCTAAGACTAATCCTAGATGTAGATAATGATTAATTCTAGCAGTGTGCAAAAATCGATGTGAAATATTTTGTATTTTGGGCTGTGTAAAAATGACAAATTTCTACATCTGAGGTGGTAAACAGTACAAATTTCGATTTTTTTCAGATTTGTCATAATTTGTCTTTTTTGTGTAGGCCGGAATTACAAAACATTTCAAGTTGAAAATTTACGGAACATTAGAGTACGTCATTGTCAACCTTTATGATTTATCTTGGAATTTTTTGAAACTTCAAACTATTGGTTTTGAAAAAAATAAAAACGTCCTACACGTAGGACGAGCTACGCTATGACTTCTCGCGATTAGTGCCTATACTCCATAACACATTGTTTGGAAACAAAGGGAAGATATTTATTTATGTTTCTGGTGTATCTTTTGAGCTTAAGATGCATCATGAGCCCTGTCTCTCCCCTAGTTATACCCACCCTAGCAGACATGAGAATTGTAGATTATGATGTATTAGGGCATTTCCATAACTCTGGCGACACACCTTTTGGAAAAAAACTGAAAAATTGCAACATATATACCATAAGATTTCCTGTAAAAGAAGTATATTGTGATATTACGCACTTCCTTAAATGTCGCAAATAGGTTTTGTATGTTAAAGATGAGCATTTTATCTAGTGTTGTTATCATTCTTGGCACTATGACAGACAATATTCTCGAAAACATAATTTGACCGACCGAATTCTCGGAAACACCACCTCTCCGTGTGTCCGCCAATCAGTTTTTCCATTCCGTCATCTCTAAACCGTTAGTATGCAATCAATTTTGCCATTCGAACAGAGTTGATGGATGTTGGTGCAGCCTTTTGGCATGATGTATGTCTCAGAAGAACACTCGAGTCCGTCGTCGCCAAGACCTAGATATGTAGATCCAACCAGTTCCTGTACTCTGTAAACATCATCCAGATAATACAATCACCATGGGATATAGCTCTATTACTCATCCGAGGACCTAAACCTAGGTTAAATTTGCGTGGCTTTGTTGTTAACGACATGATCAACTCGGGTTTCTTACCCGATCTCTCTACTATATGCAATAATCCCTCTCGGGTCGTAAGATTGATGGTAGATTAATCATCGACACAACCATAATGGTAACTTTTTTTTTTGACATGCATAATGGTAACTAATACTTCCTCCAATTTAAAACATAAGGCACATTTAACTTTGAGCAATAATTACTTGGTTAATATATGATTTTACATGATATTGACGTCATTACATTTGGAGCACATAAAGAATATGTGGACACATTGATTCTTGGTCAAACCTAATAGTACTAATGAGACAAAACACATCTTATATTTTGATATCGAGGGATTACCTTATTCACCGAATTATTATTGCACTTTTCTAAGTTTGTCTGGTTACATTGTAGTTGACATGTGTATGAAATTCAGCTCTACGAAACTCATGCAGAAAATATATCCATTGGTTCTCGACGTGATTGCCTTACAACAAGTTGAAACTTATATTTTTCTCCATTCAACTCGTATGCAATTTGCTCTAGGTTTAAAATTGTACATCGACCAGGACATGGTGGGATAACAAGAGGGAAGATCAAGCTTAGAAGCTATATCCATTGGTTCTGCTTATAATTATATGTACAATTGATTGACGTTAAGAAGCTTTCATCCTATCGACTCCTTCACAACGCGCGGGTCAACTAGATGAGCATCGTACTTTGCGCTTAAGAAAGATGCTAAAAAAGGAAAGACCAAGACTACCAAATCACTACACAAATTACCTCCCACAATAAGACATTCTCGAACGGTTGCCTCGAAACTAACATTTTCAAAAGATAAGTGACCCACGAGACGGTAGGATGTTTCATGTAAGATTGTTGTATCAATTCATTTTTATGTATGATTTAAGAAAATAAATCGTTTTCTACTTGAGTATAATATCTTAAGTCCGGTCTCGGGTGGTGGGGGGGGGGGGGGGGGGGGGGGGGGGGGGGTGGGGGTGGTGGAGAGACTGCAATTAACATCAATGGGGAGATTTTGGCAATTACTTCCCCAACAACAAAGGTGTACGACAGGGAGATCCGCTCTCTCCATTCCTCTTCGACTTTATAGTTGATTCTTTGGATGTGGTGCTTTCTACGGCCAACGGCGCGCACATCAGGGGTTGATTGCCCACCTCATAACTGGGGGCATGTCTGGCCTCCAGATCTACTTTCACAAGAGCGAGGTAATAGTTATGGGGACTACCGACAAGAAACATGCTCGCATTGTGAATATGCCTAACTATAAAGTCGTCTCCTTCTTTTTAACCGGGCCTTGTCAGAAGTGAATTGGGATCCCTTGACTGCGCGAGTGGCAAAATGCACAGACCCATGGGTGCACAAACTTATGTCCGCGGCCAGGCTCAGTCTCACCAACTCATGTCTCTCCAATATGCCTCTACATGCGATGGGGGTCTGCATGTTAGATGACGGTGTACACAAGACGCTAGAAAAATACAGATCCCGCTTCTTCTGGAAGCCTCGGGCCCAAAGCAGAAGTACCGTATGATGCGTTGGGTCTCGGTGGTGTGTAAACCTAAAAGTGTAGGGGGATTGGGTATCATAGAAACTAAGTTGATGAACATTTGCCTAATGGTTAACGTATCTGAAGATCCTAACCCAAGAGCAGGGGCTTTAGGTCGACATTCGGAAGGCCAAATACCTCCAGCATAAGGATCTGTTGGTTGACAAGCACCGTCTGGGATGCCAATTCTAGAATGTCGTCCAGAAATACAAGAACATCTTTTGCTTGGGGGAAAAGTACTCAATTCGTACTGGCACCTCAACCAGGATTTATGGCAAGGGAGTGACCCCCTCAGTAAACGTTTCCGAACCCTCTTTGCCATCATTGCGAAGCCTGAGGCCTCGGTTGCCTGGTAGATCCCTCTTAAGCGGTGTTGGGCCAGCGAGAGTTTATCGAATGGACGAACCTGTCGCACTGCCTTGAGAGCGTTCGGTTTTCCCCATTGGCAGATTCGGTGTCTTAGACCCTAGTACCGTCAGGGTGGTTCTCGCTCAAATCTCCTTACATTAAGCGATGCCGAGGCACACATGAACCATGCTAATTTCTTGTGGAGGATGGCTATCCTGTTAAAGATTCGGATCTTCCTCAGGCAATTTATTCGCAAGAGTCTACCCTTGGGCGACAACATCCACCGTCACCATGGCCCGAGTAATGGCATTTGTGCGCTCTGCGGAGACCAGGAGGATACTAATCATATATTGTTCCATTGTATCCATGTCCGCTTTATGTGGAGTGCAGTTAGGGAACTGTTATCTTGTTCCTGAAACCCATCCTTCTAAGCTGATGTGCATTGGGCGCTTAGCCATTTCAAAGGCCAACCAAATCGTGTCTTATGGACTTGTGTTGCGGCGTTGTGCTGGTCCATTTGGACTACTAGGAACAGATTTTTCTATTGAGGGTGCCTTCCCCATCCAACCTTCTCATGTGCTCTATAAATATCTTCATATCTACGGATTTGGAAGGCCCTGGCTAAGCGGAAGGATCGTGTGTCCCTGGGACCGATGGTTGGGAAGATCCATGCTCCCCTTAGCGATCTTAGGGATAGGCAACACTAGTTTCTTTTTATCCCTCTATCTTGTCGGTCGCATGTGGCCACATTTGTAAACTTTCATATGTGGCTTGTGAACTCCAGCTTTATTTTGTATGACCTCTCCGGCGTTTGTCTTTATTAATTTAAAGGAAGCCTCTACTCGAACCTTTCATCTAATATTTTTACTTAAAGCTTGTTTTCCTTACACAAAAGACAATGGCTTAACAATATTATTGATGGTGCTCCAAACCTCATAGGTACATACAACAAAACAACATTTTACACAAATATACATGTGATGGGGGTCTGCATGTTAGATGACGGTGTACACAAGACGCTAGACAAATACAGATCCCGCTTCTTCTGGAGGCCTCGGGCCCAAAGCAGAAGTACCATATGGTGCGTTGGGTCTCGGTGGTGTGTAAACCTAAAAGTGTAGGGGGGACTGGGTATCATAGAAACTAAGTTGATGAACATTTGCCTAATGTTTAATGGATCTGAAGATCCTAACCGAACAGCAGGGGCTTTAGGTGGACATTCCAAAGGCCAAATACCTCCAGCATAAGGATCTGCTGGTTGACAAGCACCGTCTGGATGCCAATTCTAGAATGCCGTCCAGAAATACAAGAACATCTTTTGCTTGGGGGAAAAGTACTTCGGACTGGCACCTCAACCAGGATTTATGGCAAGGGAGTGACCCCCTCAGTAACCGGTTTGCAACCCTCTTTGCCATCATTGCGAAGCCTGAGGCCTCGGTTGCCTGGCAGATCCCTCTTAGACGGGTGTTGGGCCAGCGAGAGTTTATCTAATGGACGAACCTGGCGCACTGCCTTGAGAGCGTTCGGCTTTCCCCGTTGGCAGATTTAGTGTCTTAGACCCTAGTACCGTCGGGGTGGTTCTCGTTCAAATCTCCTTACCTTAAGCGATGCCGGGGCACGCATGAACCATGTTAATTTCTTGTGGAGGATGGCTATCCCGTTAAAGATTCGAATCTTCCTTAGGCAATTTATTCGCAAGCGTCTACCCTTGGGCGACAACATCCACCGTCACCATGGCCCTAGTAATGGCATTTGTGCGCTCTGCGGAGACCTGGAGGATACTAATCATATATTCTTCCATTGTATCCGTGTCCGCTTTATGTGGAGTGCAGTTAGGGAACTGTTATCTTGTTCCTGAAAACCATCCTGGTAAGCTGATGTGCATCGGGCGCTTAGCCGTTTCAAAGGCCAACCAAATCGTGTCTTATGGACTTGTGTTCGGCGTTGTGCTGGTCCATTTGGACTACTAGGAACAAATTTTCGATTGAGGGTGCCTTCCCCATCCAACGTTCTCATGTGCTCTATAAATATCTTCATATCTACGGATTTGGAAGGCCCTGGCTAAGCGGAAGGATCGTGCGTCCCTGGGACCGATGGTTGGGAAGATCCATGCTCGCCTTAGCGATCTGAGGGATAGGCAACACTAGTTTTTTTATCCCTCTATCTTGTCGGTCGCATGTGGCCAGATTTGTAAACTTTCATATGTGGCTTGTGAAATCCAGCTTTATTTTTGTACGACCTCTCTGGCGTTTGGCTTTATTAATTTAAAGCAGGCCTCTACTCGAACCTTTCGTCTAATATTTTTACTTAAAAGCTTGTTTTCCTTACACAAAAGACAATGGCTGCAATATTATTGATGATGCTCCAAACCTCACGGGTACATACAACAAAACAACATTTTACACAAATATCCATAGATTTGTTTTTAGGAAACACGCATGCTTATTTATTTAGTCGATTAACTGAACAGTCTGGAGACTTCAGACTCATGGGCCTTTATTGTATTTTGCTAATTATGCTATATCTTAGCCAATCTTGGGAACCTGCGCCACCGTGTTGACCCAGATGCGGACACGACTCTCATCAAACTCTTGTGTCACCATTGTTCCCACCGTGACAACCTGGATGTTGAGGTCCGGTCGATCCGCCTTGATCTTCTCCTCCGCCTGCTTGATGGTACAACCGACCAGCTCAGGCCACTCGGTCTTGGGAGCGTCGCACGACTTGCTCATGTTAAACCGGAGAAATGTCTGCAAATAGTAGTGGTTCATGGTCAATATCGGTGAAATGAATTTTGTGTTCACAATTAACCAAGCTCCTCTTTTAGCCTCGAACGGTCAAACCGTCTGTTCATGTACCTTCTTTCAGGTTTGTAGTTCTTGAATATGCAAATCAAGCATTCTCATAGCAGAAAAATAGAAGATAAGGAACTATATGAAATTATGATCATTTTGTTTGATAAGCTAAACCGAAGAAAAAGATTGACAGGGATTTCCAAAGAAAGCAGAGATGGAGAAATGGCATGGTACTTACCACCAGCTCGATGTATATGTATGTGATGATTAATCGTCTCTAGCACTGGCCTGCTATCCAGATGTAGGATGTGTGGATGAAGCGGCCTTGTATTTATAGGCAATGTCAACTCCAAATCGATATGTTTCAAACTTTCAAAGCCGTGCGTGCGCAAGCTTTCTCATCGCAACCACACCATCATGCGCATGTTAGGATGCTGCTATTGTCAACATTGGACCCCGCAATCCAGCGCACGTTGATACGTGGAGATGTGATGTTTGACCAAAACCTTATCGTTTCATCGAGGATAAATTAAAATAATAGAAAAAGGTAGGTTTGGTATATACGAACTTGTCGAGAATGTGCGGTCTGGTCACAAAGTTGCAGAACGTGAAAATCGGGTCACCAAAACAATTGCGTGTGGCAACTTGCTGACCTGCTTTTCATGTTATGCAACTTCGTGACCAAACCGCACAGTCTCGGCAAGTTCCTGTACTAAATCTATTATTTTCTCTAAAAATAAAACTATATCGCAGTGATAATTGAGACAATGCCGTAACAAACCTCGTGTTTTCTGCTATTACAAAATAGGAGGTAATACATTTGAAAATTACGAGCCTGATATCTGGTCTGTGTCGAATTGAACTTCTAATTTCAAAATCAAAACTACAAACAACTAACTAATTCTCGTTAACCTAGCATATATGA